>JABMCL010002100.1:422500-530000 GCA_018857735.1 Alviniconcha marisindica
CGAAGGGTGTGGGGACTAATGAGACTGTGGAAGCAACATAGCGTCCAAACATGCACGTAACCATGAGGCGCGTCCGCCCCAGGTAACAAAAAAAATAAAAGCCCTGTGCGTGCGTGTGTGTGTGCGTGCGTGCGTGCGTGCATGCGTGCGTGCGTGCGTGCGTGCGTGTGTGTGTGTGTGTGTGTGTGTGTGTGTGCATGTGTGTGTGTGTGTGTGTGTGTGTGTGTGTGTGTGTGTGTGTGTGTGTGTGTGTGTGCGTGCGTGCGTGCGTGCGAGCGTGCGCGCGTGCGTGCGTGCGTGCGTTTCAAGTATCGCCCATTGACCAATTTCCAACGAAGCACACACACACAAAAAAAAAAACAAAAAAAAACAACCCAGACTGGATGGAACAACAGGCGGGCAAGTAACGTGACTCGGAACACTTCATCGACTTCCCAACGGACAACCTCGGAAGGGAGTGGCGGCGATCTAGAGGATGCTGCACACACGCACTATACCCTCACCCACCCCCAACCCCACCCCAACCCCCACCCTTCTATTCCTCCACCTCACCCAGTCTCCCCTCTCAGCCCCCCACCCCCCACCCCCCCCCCCCCCCCAGCACACCCATCCCCAGCCTCCCAGCCTCCCTCTTTCTTTCTTTCATCATTTTTTCTTTTCTTCCCCCCCCCCCCCCCCCCCCCCCCCATTTTTTTGTGTGTTGTTTTTTTGACCTGTTTACTTGCTGGTCAGATTAGCTGGTCAGGGTGGGTCGCAGCAGGAAATAAGGGCACATGTCGTTTGGCGGGTTATCGGCAATCGGCCGTTCTAACCTTTCGCAGCGGTCTAGACGGACAGCGAGATGTACTCTGGGTCTCAGACACCATTACCCGGCCGTAGCTGACGCCGCGAGGAGGACGAGGACGAGGGCGAGGACAAGGACGAAGCCAGGACGACCGAAAGCCGGCAGAGCCGCCAGTGACGCGAGGCAGGGCGATGGGGGAAGGCCGGGCAGGGCAGGGCAGGGCAGGGCAGGGCGGTTTCTGGAGCTGCCAGGCCGTTACGTGATTACTGGGCTAACTTGCTGTGATTGACGACTCTCTCTCTCTCTCTCTCTCTCTCTCTCTCTCTCTCTCTCTCTCTCTCTCTCTCTCTAAACTGCAGGAAAACGCAACGATTGGGTGTATCATGGTCAAATTTCAAAAAGCAGCAATGTTGTACAGTTAGCAACTAATATTGCAGGGAGTTTGATGATTTACTTTCATTTTATGCCATCTCCGATTCCACACACTCTCTCTCTCTCTCTCCCCCTCTCTCTCTCTCTCCTTGTAAAATAAAGTTTTCTAGTTCGAGTTCTCCCTCCCTCTATCTCTCTCTTTCTCTCCCTCCCTCCCCTTCTCTCCGCCCCACCTCCTCTCTCTCTCTCTCTCTACAATCCTTGTAATATAAAGTTTTCGTCCCCCCCCCCCCCCCCCCGTGGCCTTTCTTGTCTGGAGACTCCTGGCCGGATTCTTCCTCAGCCTGAGCCTTCGCGATTGATTAGGCGTATCGGAGGGTCACCACTGTCCCAAGCCCAGCCCCTCAGACTAGGGGGATTAGTGGAGGAGCTAGCTAGCGATTACTACTGGCGGCGCCGCCGCCGCCGCCAACCGAGACATGACATCAACAGTTTGTGGCACTGAAGAGAACGTTTATTATCGATCACGGCGCAGCACCCAAACCTGAAGTACGACTCGAGGGACGACCACGAGGCTGTAGCCCCCAGGGTTGTGTAGACGTTTGCTGCGGTGGACGCTGCGTACGTGCCCAGCGCACTGAGCATTCACCTTAACGGAACTCCATGCGCTATACAAGTGGACATCATCACCATCATCATCATCATCATCATCATCATCGTCATGGACGCTGTGTTGAAGCCCTGGTTTTGACAGGACTACTGACTAACAACGATAGGGTTGTGAGTGTTGCTCGCCATGCCAGTCATCATGGACGCTGTGGTGAAGCCGTGGTTTTGACAGGACTGCCAACAATAGGGTTCAGTTGTGTGTTGCTCGCCATGCCAGTCATCATGGACGCTGTGTTGAAGCCGTGGTTGACTGCTAACGATAGGGTTCAGTTGTCAGTGTTGCTCGCCATGCCAGTCATCATGGACGCTGTGTTGAAGCCGTGGTTTTGACAGGACTACTGGACTGTCAACGATAGGGTTGTCAGTGTGTCAACGATAGGGTTGCCAGCCTGCTTCGCTTGCCCCGCTGTCCACCACGGCACGAGTCCAGCCTTGTGCTTCTCACAGCACTCTCACCTGTTGCAGAGACTGACCGCCCGGTTTAGGTTGTCAAAGAATCCGCGTTACCGTTGTGACAACGCCGGCCACGCCGAGGTCGTGTCAAAAGTGACTGCTGTCAGATTAGCTGTTTGTGCATGAGCTGGGGCTAAACGAGTTTCGACGTACTCGTAACTAATTTACTGACCCGGTTTTGTCACAGAATCTGCGTTGTTGTGGCAACGCCTTCGTGTCATGGTCACTGCAAACTACTCATAGTATTTGTTGTCTGCGCATGACCGCAACAGGATCTGGGGTTAAAAACGAGTTTGGACACACTCTCAGTTAATTTACTGACCTGGTTTCGTCACCGAATCCGTGTTGTTGTGGCCATGCCTTCACGTCAAGGTCACTGCAAATTATTGTCTGGATCTGGGGTTAAAAACGACTTTAGATACACTCTCATTACTTAACTGACCTGGTTTTGTCACAGAATCTGCGTTGTCGTGGCAACGCCTTCATGTCAAGGTCACTGCAAACTATTGTTTGCGCATGACGCAGCAGGATCTGGGATTAAAACCAAGTTTAGATACACTCTCACAACTAACATGACTGACCCGGTTTTCTTACAGAATCCGCGTAGTCTAGCAAGACCCTCGAGTCAAGGTCACCGCAAACTATTGTCTGCGCATGACCACAGCAGGATCTGGGATTAAATTAAGGATCAGTTTTAACACACTCTCACAACTAACTTCCATGGCGTGCTTTGTCACAGAATCCGCGTTGTTGTACTGTCACAAAACCACGACAAGGTCACTCTAGACTTTGGTTGATGACATCTAGCAGCTGGTGCTGACTAAACTGATTCATAAACACTGTCAGAACTAGCTTCACGTGCCTGGCTTTGTCACATAATCCGAGTTGTACCACCGCGACGCCTTCACGTCAAGGTCACTGCAGACTGTCACTGATGGCAGCTAGCAACAGGTGCTAATTAAGATTCATTGAGTTTACTAGTTTAGGCACACCCTCACAGCTAACTTCATTTGACTTGGTTTTGTCCCAGAATCCAGGTTGTTGTGCCGTCACTGTGCCTTCACATCAAGGTCACTGCAGACTTTTACTGATGGCAGCGAGCAACAGGTGCTAGGACCCAATGAGCTTAGGCACAACCTCACAGCCAACTTCACCTGGCTTGGTTTTGTCCCACAATCCAGGTTGTTGTGCAGTCACAGTGCCTTCACGTCAAGGTCACTGCGGACGTCTGTCAGTGACAGCAGTCACAGCTGGGGCTACATGACTTCAGACATTCTCACGCAACTCACTTCATTACCTTTCACACTCAAAGGTCAACACTAACTGCACGAAAGACTGCTCACTAGACATAATATATTCTTCCAAGATTTCACAACAGACCTGCTGTGTATTAATCTGGAATTTCTCCAACATCAAACGGTAATATAAAGTAGTGATTAAATGCACATTCAGTGTAGGTCAATTAACTTCTGAGTACATAAGAACTTAAGCCAGTTATCTATAAAAAATAATAAAAAATAAACCAGTCTATACAAAACAGTTATTATTCATAAAGTCATCAGGAACAAAAATTCACTGCTGCAATGGACGGAAAAAAGCCATAGAACACTCAGCGGAGAACCACTGTATAAGATTCTAAACGCAAAAAAATAACAACCAAACCAACAAGAACAAAAAACAGGCACAAACCCATACAGAAGTATCACAGTTTCTGCATAAAAATAGGGCAAATGACACTGAAAAACAAAACAAGCAAATACCAGACCCAAAATGAATTATGCCGTAATTAAATGGTGTAACAATGTCAAAAAGAAACGATACATTATTTGAAATGAAGAAGGAGGAGACACTGTGAGAACGCATAACAACAACGGATGGTTTTCAAAAAGAGGACGGTCCGACCGAGCGATTCTCAATGCAAGGGGGGTAAACGACACCAAATCACGTCTGATCAAGCAATAACACTTTCTCAGATTACTTCCCCTAAAAGCTTTCGCACGCACTCTTCCTCAAGATCAATCATACAAGGATAAAACCACTTCCGAGCAGTCGTTTACATATTAAACAGTTCGAGGGTTCAAAGCCTCCAGCCCTACACCATAAGGGGTTAAAATACAGATAAGATGAAACAAGAATGACTGCTGGCACACTTGGTTCTTAGTAAGAGATGACTGACTTTTTCATTATACCAAGTCAACCATGACAGGTCATACACAGTTCATCAAATCCATTAAAATCTGATTCACAGTTCAAGACACAGTATGGGAGAAAAAAGAGAGAGACAGACAGACAGACATGACCTCTCAGGACACTAAAAAAAAAAGTTCACAAAAATGAAATATCAATGTGAGCTGCTCAGATGGGTAAACATTGTTGATCTGAGGATGACCTCAGAGACAGAACCAGTAAACATTGGTTGGTATGAGGATGATCTATAGCCCAGTAAACACTGGTTGGTCTGAGGACGACCCCAGACCGGTAAACACTGGAGGACAACCTCAGACCAGTAAACCCTGGTTGATCTGTGGACCACCTCAGACCCAGTAAACATTGGTCGGTCTGAGGACCCCAGACCAGTAAACATTGGAGGACAACCTCAGACCAGTAAATGTTGGTTGGTCTGAGAACAACCTCAGACCGTCAACACTGGTTGGTCTAAGGACTACCTAAGATCCAGTAAACACTGGTTGGTCTGATGATGACCTCAGATCCAGTAAACATTGGCTGATCTATGGACGACCTCAGACCCAATAAACATTGCTTGGTCCCAGAGTCAGTACACACTGGTCAGGGTAAAGACAACCTCAGCCTGAGTACAAAAGTGCTAAGAAAGGAGAGCAAGAGGAATGCCTGTTTGAGAAGAAATGAATAAGATGATGCTCTATGTGAGAAGACAAAGAAAAAACGAAGTAACAAAAATTACCCCAATAAGTTTGTCTTTTTCTACCCTCATTGGGCTTTTCTACCCTCACAGGACTTCACCTTTCTCGCCCTTCTTAGTTCTGCCTCACTTCTACAATCAGCCTTGTATAGTCACCACTCTTGTAACTTCTGTAACTGTTGCTACCTCATCCGCAACCCAGTCCGACTCTCTGTTAAAGTGCTATGCCCGTCTTGTACCATTTCTTCTTCCTTCCAAAAATATCCATCATCTCGTTTCCTTCTGTATCAGTCTTGTATTCGCCACTCTTGTAACTTCTGTAAATGTCACCACCTCAACTGCAACCCAGTCTGACTTTTTGCTAAAGTGCTATGCCTGTCGCATCCCATTGCTTCCTCCTGCCAAAAGCATCTTGCATCTAGTTTCTTTCTGCAATAGTTTGTTCACCTTTTTCCTCCCTCCTTAGTTCTGGTAACAGTTCCAGGCTCGCAGTCTCTGTTCTGTGTCTGAATACAGTCAGAGCAGCTATTTTCTTCCCCAGCTAAATTTTACTGCCTGTGTGCAGTCAGCCCTCAGCTTCCTTGGGTGAGAGAGCAAAAGTAACAAGGACTGTGAAGTGAGGGCTGGGTTACAGTCTTTGTCTTCCCTCTGTGCGCATGCACTCGCTTGGTCAGAGATCTTTGTCTTAAGCTGCCCCATCTGTCTGGAACAGTCTCCTTCGCCATGTTAGATCATCACTCACATCTTTCAAATCATCTTTGAAATCTCACCTCTTCAAGGTATCCTACTGACCGTGTGTAATTGGTGCGTGTGTGTGTGTAAGCAGGGCAGGGGCACCATAGCACCATAGCTGTCAACCCCTTTAGTCCAGAGTTTGTGAACCTGTATTTCCCTTATGCAGGCCGGGGTCTTTTGTTTCTTTGCTGGTGGCAGCAGCATTTTTAATTCCAACCGGCACGTGTGGCAGTGGAAGGAAGAAGCAATGTTGTGCAAAATATGCATGCATGACTTCAAATGTCACATCCAACGAGATTTCTTAGCCTATTGCACTAGGCCAGTCAGTGTGCATTTGGCGATGGAGTGTGTTGGCTGCTCGTTCGACAGTTTTTCAGCCTTTTTGCTCAGTTTAAAACAACAACAAAATCTCACGAAAATTATGTTTTCCTGCATCCATTTTCCAATTCGACCATAGCCCCCCCACAAAATAATGATTTTTTAAATATTTTATACTGGTAAACTGTATAGGTTGACAGGTATGAGGGTGTGTGTGGTGTGTGTGGGGGGAGGGTGCGCACACATTGTTTTGACTTAATGTGCTATGTGCTCCAATTTAGAGAAATATTACATAAAAGAGTACATCAGCATTACAAATTGTGTTGCATCTATGCAAGCTGTATCTACCAAGTAATTCCACAACACCACCATGTTTCTCCAAGCTCTCTTCAGCAGAGCTATGATCATTTCTGTCTCTTCTCTCAAAACTGGGCAGACAATTGGTGATCCAACTTATCCACGTCAACATTCACTTGGAACAGCACTGCAAGGCACTGTGGCAACATTCCTATGCCTACGTTTGACCTACCCCTAACTGCCCCTCCTTCCACAAATGGTTAAAATAGGTGGTGACTGCGCTGCTGTTTTAGCCTCCTCATCGTCCAAACGGAACGGTGTGGTTGGCCGGACTCCATGCTGGTCGGTAATCCATTTCTCCAGACATTGTCTTTCGTCGGGTCTCAATCTTCTTGCGGTGATCCTGATTTTCCTTTGAAAGAGGTATAAACAAAAGACTTACGAATGAGTAATCAAAGCGAAAGGTATTACTGCCCAAAATTCATATGGAAGGCCAGTTGGATCTGTGTAAAATGTTCACCCAGGAAAACAATCAACACTAAATCTCCACTGATTTCTGAAACCAGTTTACGATTGTTGTCTTTGTCAACTTGTTTTGACAACGCTACATTTTACAAAAAATAATGCCTTTGCTGTCCTGAAAATGACCTCGGCTTTAGCTTGCAAGTACCTGACCAAGGCTGGTCAGCTAAGGCAGGGGAATCCCTATCTGGACTTTGAGTGAACCAGAAGACAATTTTTCATTTTATGCATTTATCACAAATAATAAAGTTCTTTGGAATTTCCGAGAAGGAACATTCAGCCCAGTGTCCCTAGCACAGTAGTGTGGGACCAGTCTTTCAACATCACCCTGAAAACCACAGAAAAGTGCCCACAAAAGAGAGATGGTACTTGGTCAGGGCACACTCCATGCCTCGCTTTCTGGCACCCTTCTTCCAAACTCTGCCATAATTGGTTACACCACTGAAGGGGCGCTCCTTATCTCCATGCATCTGTCCACCAAAGCTGTCAGCGCCCTCTGGTAGGTTTGGGTACTAATAACACACTGCGGAAGCAGCATAGCGTCCAAGCATGCACACAAACATGATGTGTGTCCACCACAGGTTTAAATTTTTTGTTAGTTCTGTCTCGATTTAAAAAAAGTTTTATTTGCGCTGACAAAAACATTTTATTTGTGCTGACAAAAACAATGTGGGTGCTTATAAAAGTAACACCTGATATAAATTAGAGTTGCCTGTTTCAAATGAACTGCTATTTGAGCACCAACAACAAATTCACCTGTTTCAAATGAACTGCTATTTGAGCACCAACAACAAATTCAGTCAGCTGTCCAAGAGCTATGGTGTAACCACTTATGGCAGTTCACACAATCATACATGTAGTATCACTGACTATACAATCCTCACAGAATCACTGTACATACCTACCTTGTACATCCAGTCCTCACTGTATCACTGTATATACCTTGTTCACACAATCATACATGTAGTATAACTGACTATACAATCCTCACAGAATCACTGTACATACCTACCTTGTACATCCAGCGCTCATGCCATCACTGTATATATATATATATATATATATATATATATATATATATATATATATATATATATATATATATATATAGATAGATAGATATATAATTATATATATATATATATATATATATATATATATATATATAGATACATACACACACACACACACACACACACCTTGTAGTTGTACACACAATCCTCATAGGGTGACTGCACATACCTACCTTGTACATCCAGCGCTCATGCCATCACTGTATATATCTATACCTTGTACACACAATCCCAACAGTACAACTGTACAAAATGAGCAACGGTACACTACCTTGCTGCGCATCCAATCTTCATAACGTTTCTGAGCTTCTTCCTCCTTCTGACGCTGGAGGGCTTCCTGGGTGGTCTCCTCCACAACTTTGACCTTTTTCTCCATCTTGGCTTTGCGCTTCAGCTCCTCATCTTTCTTCGTCTTCCTGCACATGCATACAGTCACAGTGCAGTCATTTGGCATCGTATGACAGGTGTTTGACCTCTCTTTTTCTCTCCATTCCACCTCCACCACCCCCATGCAAATGCACACACACACACACACACACACACACACACACACACACACACACACACACACACTGACACACATGTACACCTACACCGACACACACAACTATGGATGAAAGAATGATTACGTTGTATTCAACAGATGTATTTCATGAATATGTGAAACTGTAATAGATGAAAGCAATATGATTCAGTTTGTGGAGGGAAAAAAACTTTGGGTAAAGAAGTATGAATGAGTGTTTGATAGCATTGCTGTAGAGGATGGATGCATGTTATGCAAATAAACTCCACACAAAAATGTGCTCGGCAAATGCTGTGCTGTTCAGTGCAACAAGCTACATCACACAAAGGATCTCTCTGCTGAGATTCTGCATGTGGAGGGGGGGGTGGGGGGGGGGGGGGGGGCCGTTCATGCAGACCCAAGGTTATGCGCATACGTACCACCCCCTGAAGGCAGTCCAGCTCTCTTTCTCCTTCTTGGCCTTCTCCTCTGCCTCCAGCTCTTTCTTCTCCTTCTCCGTCATCTTGACCTGCTTGACCTTGGTCTTCAGCACCACATCCTTCTTCTCCTTCCAGGTCCTAAATGTCTGGAACATGGTGACACAGCATGCATGTAACTGTATGTTTGTACTGTACCACTCTGTTCCCGCACCCCTTGGGAAGGAAGAAGTGATCTCAGAAAAAGATCAGTTTCAACATATCACACCCGTAAGAGTGGTGGAGTTTATGTTTACAACTTATACATGATGTCACAAGACATCCAAACCCTCAGTGGATAACTTGCCACAACTTATACATGATGTCACAAGACATCCAAACCCTTAGTGGGTGACTTGCTACAACTTTTACTTGATGTCACAAGACATCTAAACACTCACTGAATGACTTGCTGCAACTTATACATGATGTCCCAAGACACCCAAACCTTCACTGGATGACTTGCTACAACTTATACATGATGTCCCAAGACACCCAAACCTTCACTGGATGACTTGCTACAACTTATACATGATGTCCCAAGACACCCAAACCCTCACTGGATGACTTGCTGCAACTTATACATGATGTCCCAAGACACCCAAACCCTCACTAGGTGACCTGCTGCAGGAGACACCTCAAGCGCAAAAACAACAATAACTACAAGCAGCTCAAATCACAAGAAGCTAAAAAGGCAAGACCTACATTACACCTACCACCGCACCCACGCACACTCACTCAAAAAATAAAATAATTCCAGGGTGCCACAAAGAGCTCTCACCACTTCGGCCTCCACGCGTTTGTCCTCCCTCTCCTGGCGCTCTTTCTCCTTCTTTAGCTCCTCCTCCCTGCGCTGCCTGGCCTTCTCCTTGGCCAGCTTCTCCTTCTTGCTCTCCTCCCAGGCTTTGTAGGACAGCATGGCCTCTGTGCGCTTCTCCTCCTCCTCCTGCAGTTCACACACACATCAGTAACCAACATCTCTGTGTGCTTCTCCTCCTCCTCCTGCAGTTCACACACACACATCAGTAACCAACATTTCTGTGTGTTTCTCCTCCTCCTCCTGCAGTTCACACATACATCAGTAACCAACATCTCTGTGTTTCTCCTCCTCCTCCTGCAGTTCACACACACACATCAGTAACCAACACCTCTGTGCGCTTCTCCTCCTCCTCCTGCAGTTCACACATGCATCAGTAACCAACATCTCTGTGTTCACAGAGGCATCAGTAACCAACATCTCTGTGTGCTTCTCCTCCTCCTGCTGCAGTTCACACAGGCATCAGTAACCAACATCTCTGTGTGCTTCTCCTCCTCCTCCTGCAGTTCAAACAGACATCAGTAACCAACGTCTCTGTGTTCACACAGGCATCAGTAACCAACATCTCTGTGTGCTTCTCCTCCTCCTCCTGCAGTTCAAACAGACATCAGTAGCCAACGGCTCTGTGTTCACACAGGCATCAGTAACCAACATCTCTGTGTGCTTCTCCTCCTCCTCCTGCAGTTCACACAGGCATCGGTAACCAACCTCTCACACAGACAGGTAAAGTTGGTGAAAGCCACCAGATACAGATAACGACAGTGATGACAGAGATGAGGTGGAGACCACTGAGCAGTGCCTGTAGCAGAGAAGGCTGCTGTGCACTGTTAGGCCTAAGGGATAGTGAAACAATGACAGAGTGCACATGGGTGCTTGCACACACCTTCCCCACACCCACATAAATGTGCAAAGGCATGCACACAACACACACACACACACACACACACACACACACACACACACACACACACACACCATGCACCCACCCACACACTGACATACATTCACAAATACACACACACACACACACACACACACAAATACATACCAACATTTGTACACACACGTGCATGCATGCACACACACACACGCATGCATGCACGCGCACACACACACACGCACACACACACACACACACACACGTACACACACACATATGCACATCACACACACTCATATGCATGCACACACACACACACCCTCTTTCCAATACCCTAGTCCAATCCCCTAACCTGTTTTTTCTTCCTGGCTTCTTCCTCTTCTTTCCGCTGCTTCTCCTTCTGCTGTTCCTTGGCAGCCTTCATGCGCTTTCGATACCATTCTTCATACACTGCATCCCGGATGTCTAAGGTGCTGTTGAACTCTGGCATCGTGGCCTCTTTCGTGGTCTGTCCTGGCAACGTGCCATAGCGAGGCTTGGGACGATGCTGCACCTTGGCTTGAGCTGACACCGGTCTGTGTAAGAAGGTGAGACAGACATGTGTACGATTTTCCTCTTTCTTTCTTTCTCTCTCTTGCTTAGCCTGCAGGTGGTTGAGTGTGTGTGTGTGTGTGTGTGTGTGTGTGTGTGTGTGTGTGTGTGTGTGTTGGTGTTGTGCATGGTATGTGTATGTGGTGTTTTGTGTATGATGTGTATGTGTGCATGTGGTGCTTTGACCTGTCAATCAGTTCCTTTGGGGGAAGACTCAGATCCACAAAAGCATTACATTTACCCTTACATGTACACGTTTTTTTTTATCAATGTTTTTAACCTGTGTTATGTCCACGGGGCTGAAGTGTATCTGTATGTTTGGGGGTGTAGGGGAGTGGGGTGTGCATGTATGTGTTTAATGGTTGCATTTTCTTCTACTGAGGATTGAGTGACAAAGCAAATTCCTTTTAGGATGAATAAAGTATTATGATTTCCCTGCACATGCGCGTGCACACACATACACACACACACACACATTTAAATATCTTGCACTGTCTTCACATACACATTTTAACACCAGATCGAGTACCCTAAGAAGTATCACCATTGTTATAATAATTACCATACCTGAGCCCTTTTCCCATCAGTCTATAGCACAAGGACAAAAGCGATCAACTGACCTGACTTTCTTGACCGGCTTGAAATCAATACGCTGCTGTTCCTCCAAGACCTTGTCAATAGCATCCTCAGCCTGCTGGCGGTCAGTGCGCTGTTTTCTGTCAGACAAAGACAAGCACTAAGCACTCACAGAGTCACACAAGGCCGCTGAGAAGTACACACACAGGATAAGTGTACACAAGGCCTCTGAAAGGTGCTCACACAGGATAGTGTACACAAGTGTACACAAGGCCTCTGAAAGGTGCTCACACAGGATAGTGTACACAAGGCCTCTGAAAGGTGCTCACACAGGATAAGTGTACACAAGGCCTCTGAAAGGTGCTCACACAGGATAAGTGTACACAAGGCCTCTGAAAGGTGCTCACACAGGATAAGTGTACACAAGGCCTCTGAAAGGTGCTCACACAGGATAGTGTACACAAGGCCTCTGAAAGGTGCTCACACAGGATAAGTGTACACAAGGCCTCTGAAAGGTGCTCACACAGGATAAGTGTACACAAGGCCTCTGAAAGGTGCTCACACAGGATAAGTGTAAACAAGGCCCCTGAGAAATGCACACACTGGAGAAGTGAACACAAGGCCTCTGAGAAATGCACACTGGAGAAGTGAACACAAGGCCTCTGAGAAAGCACACACTGGAGAAGTGAACACAAGGCCTCTGCGAAATGCACACACTGGAGAAGTGAACAGAAGGCCTCTGAGAAATGCACACTGGAGAAGTGAACACAAGGCCTCTGAGAAATGCACACACTGGAGAAGTGAACACAAAGCCTCCAGGAAGTGCATGCACAGGATGTGTGTCATCTCCTGCACCTAGTCACAGTCAATGGAAAAAAACATAAGTATGACATATTCAGTCTTTCTGGGCCCATCCCAAACAGACCCATCTGCTAAGTCAAGGCGAACAAAGCTGCCTGCTAAGTCAAGGCGAAGTGGGACAAAACTACATATATATTATATATATTCCTGCATACATATGTCTGTGCTGTAAATATTTGGAATCTTCCTACTTTGCAGGCACATGCACTGTAGCTGTAGCATTAAAGCATTCTGAATTTCCAAACCGGTAAGACGAATTCGAACGTTCCATACGAATTTGAACGTTCCATACGGTTACACGGTAAGAGAGTTTATATGGAGGGGAAGCAACTCTGTTACTAAGCCCATTAATTGTGGAAACATCGGTGACCTCCCTTTAAGCACTGGGTGGTTCTTGTTCATAAAAATGTTAAATAATTGTTTAATTCTCACTCAACCTTGACCTCAGGGCAAAGATAAAAACACAAAACAGCTATAACAGCATATATCTTAAAAACAGTACACTGGAGAACAAAAATTCACCTGAACCTACAAACTATATTAACTGGCACAAAACACTGCATATACTAAGATTCTTCACTTACACTTCCATAGATACCAGTTTACCTCATGACTTACAGTTCTAAACCAGTCATGATCAATTCATTCTTTCTTTCTTACCACTCTCTCTCTTCAGCTTTCTTAACAACTACTTCACCTCAATCAACTTTAAGACAGGATCACAGACTCACAGACTTTCAAGAACGCACAGAACACCAAAAGGAGGGGATTTCCCACAACTCACAGTTTCTTTCCATCCCCACTTCCGCCGCGCAGCTGCCTCATGGCAGCACTAGGATCCTCCTTGACCTCCTCACAGATAGAGCTGTCATCCTCCAACTTCCTCGGCCGTGGGGGCGCCACTTCTGTCGGCACTTCTCCAATGTCAAATATGTCCCTGTTCTCATCTTTGGGTATTTTTGTGCGCCTGGACTGACGTTCTCTGGCTCTGGGCATGTCAGCGCCCAGGCCGGGTTGGGATTTGTCGGCGCCAAGGCTGGTCTGGCGTTTGTCGGTGGCCAGGCTGACTCTCTTGGGTTTGTCATCCACCTCCCCTGTGAGGAAGGCCAGCAAGGACGACCCTTCCTCTTTCTTCTGGGGCTTCTCTTCTCTGCCCAGTAACCCCTCCCCTGGGGATATGCGCCCTGTGCTACCTTAAAAACACAGTAATAATGCCCATGAACAATAATGACAATAATAACAATAATCTACGCCATGGGCTACCTTAAAAACATAATAATAATGCTCATGAACAATAATGACAACAATAATAATAATCTGTGCCCTGGGCTACCTTAAAAAAATAACAATAATGCTAATGAACAATAATAATAATAATAATCTACACCATGGGCTACCTTAAAAACATAATGATAATGCTCAAGAACAATAATGACAATAATAATAATCTGCGCCTTTGGCTACCTTACAAACATAATAATAAAGTAGGGAGCGGAGATAGCTCAGTGGTTAGAGCGTCGGACTCGTGATCCGGCAGGAGCGGCGGGAAAATTGTCTTCTCCATGGTCAACTTTCTGCGCTGACTCTTATTTTGGTATCTCTTCCACCCCCATGTTACCGCAGTAGCACGTAAAAGATCCTGGTCAATCTGCCAAGAGTGCAGGTGACAGGTTACAGCTAAACACACATACACCCTACCTATGTGGCTTTGAATGAAGTGACACTGTAACCTAGTGCATGGTTGAATGGTGTACACAGAACTTGTACCGAAACGGCAGCATTTCACGTGGCACCAGCCATGCAACACCCAAAGAGTGCTATTAGTACACCACTTCCATGGCGGATATTAATAATACGTGCTATAAAAGGATACAGTCACTCATTCAGAATCACATGCCAGTGTGCGCAGTGAGTCTGCTCAAGAGCAGAGAATAGCGTTATATAAAAACTATGAATAATAATGAATAATAATATTAATAATGCTCATGAACAATAATAATGTCACACCACATGTTATTTTCAAACAGCAAAGGATGCCCTTCATCAAAAGACAATTATCAGCACTGTGGCAGAACACGTGGTGCCCACCACCACCACCACCCTTACCCCATGCCCCATCAAAAGCACTGGCCCCAAAGTGAAGACACACATCCCCCTGAAAACAGAAGAATGTATCAAATGTTTCTCTTTGCACTCCTGCAGGCTTTGCGTGGTTGTTCTATCCACATTACAGTGCTTCTTTGGCTTTGTATTTGAGCTGCCATGGTGCAGCCATGCTGGTTCGCTCTTGACCAATGAGGAGAGAGAAACAGGTTGGCTCATGACACTGTAAACACATATGCCACACCTACCCAGCCTAGATCACGACATCAAAGACGCAGGCTGCTAAACACAAAATGGCAATGCTCACGGCTGTGTTTTTGTGACTTTCTGGCATTGATGGGGGTGGACTGGGTGAAAGGGGGGGCCTGGGGGGTGGAGGGGTACTGCTACTACAGTTGTTGGGATAACACGCTGCCCACTTACCAGCCAGCTCTTACCTTTCCCGGGTAAACAAACAAGACTAAAGTGACTGGCAACATAAAACAAACAAACAAGAAAGAAAAGGAAATACAGACAGCAAAAACAACCACTATGCCACTGCCTACATCTACACCCACCTGGCGTCTTTCTCCCCCGAGCGTCCACTGCTGGACTCTTGCGGCCAGCTGGAGACTGCTGACGACCTGGGCCTGGGGACTTCCTGCCCGTTGGGGACTTCCTGCCTGTCGGGGTCTTCGCGTCCATCAGGGACTTCCTGTCTGTCGGGGACTTCCTGTCTGTCGGCGACTTCCTGTCAGTGAACCGCCGCTGAAATCGATCTTCCACGTTTTTCTTCTCCTCAGTGTCCTTCAGCTGTTTCTCCACCTCCCAGCTGGAGTCACGGCGAGATTTGCCGAAGAGGTCCAAGGTGGGCGTTGTGCGAGCTGAGCGTGCCTGCTCCTTCTCTGCTTGTCGCCCTCTGGCTCGGGGGGTGGGTCTGTCCGAGCGTGGAGACTCATCCAGTTGGCTGCAAGGAGACAGGGGCATCAAAAATATGGCCTCAACAGAGTATGGTGTTACCTTCCAGTCCTACCCCTGCCACAACCACCCCCATTAAGGCAAAAATGGCTGGAACTCTTATTGTTAACATTGTCTACCCTAACACAAGTTTGTCTCAAAAGAATGACATTGCAAAGACAGATTGCAGGCGCAATAGTTTGCTTACTTTGTCTCCAGCAGAATCTCATCTCTACTGCTAGAGAAGTTTGTTTTAACTGCTGTACCAAGTGCAGTATACTAAGTAAAACACACTCCAGTGGCGGTGACTGGGAGAGGTTGATAATGTTTATACCCCCCCACCCCACCCCCACCCACCCAGACACTGCCGTGGCAACATTCTACCAACAACAGCTACTAGCCAGTTTGACGTGTACAGCAGCATATACCTGCAGCTGCTGGCCTTCCTTGGGAAAACAAATGGCCTGATTTTTTCAACCAAAACACCTAATAATCTCAACCCAAACAATGACCTGTGTGCAACAACAAAAGACAAAACAAAACCTAAGAGTGGCAGATGCATACATGGATGTAAAATGTGTCCTGTATGCATCCAGGTGTTTATATACATGGAGGCAGGATTCATGATTCAAGATTACTTTATCATCTCATCAGAGAAATTAAAACGTGGCTTAACATTAACCACATCACAGTACACAATAACACATATTTTATATTTTAAAACTCAAAGAACACTTACTGAAAATACAAAAGTTACATAATAAACAAACTAGTAATTTATGTAATTTACACACACACATGCACACACACACACACTGCTCTGACATTTAAAAATATTTATATGTTCAGAAATGCTATTGACTGTATTTGATTTAGGTACGCAAAATCGTCTACCAGACTGAAGATGCTCATAATGTTTAGCAAGGACATGGCTGTTGTCATCTACAATCACCTTAGCCTTCTGTACCACACGTTGTTCATACAACTGACTTAATTGTTCTTGTCTTTCACCCACAACCTTGCCACACACATTCACCACTTTATTCAAGACATTTTTGCTTTTCACCTTTAACCCTCCAAACCAGCACAGGAATGAAAATGTTAAAACTGATTCAATACAATTCCAGTAAAAAGTGTGTAAAACAGCAGTACTGACATTAAAATATAGGATGGGGTGGAGGCATGGTGGTAGTGATATTTATGTGCTCCATTTGCCATGCTAAATGGTCAGGCTGGTTGCCATGGCAAAGTCCACCCCAGGCACTCCACCCAACTCCACAGCTTCTTCTGCCAAATACCAGTTTGTGCCAGGTTTGATGTCTCTTGTGTAAAAACTGGGCACAACAGAAGTATGTGCTCGGGAGTCTGGATGTCAGCGCTGAATCTTTATCCTGTGGAGGTGGGCCAAGAGCCTGCAGCGACCAGTCCGCAGCCTGAAGACAACAACCTGCTGTGCTCTGGTCAGGCATGTCATGCCATCATCTTCAGTGTCACAACCTCGACAATCTTCCAGAGGGAGTTGTAGCAATTCCTTGTCAATGACCTGGCTTCAGCATATGGTAACGGATGGTCAGTCTGACACGCAGTGATACAATACAGGAAAAGAAGTTTCAAAAGCAACACTGACCTTGGTGATCCCCTCTTGTCATAGCCAAGTCGAGGTGTCCTTTCCTTTGTCTCTGAGATGGGATCCAAGCCAGTATCCAGTCCAGGTGTCCGGCGCCCCTGAGATCCAGCTGCCACACAAACACCAGTCTGTCATGCTTATCCATCAGTGGTCACCACAGACTTGTTGCACACTAGCCTGCTGTCACACTGACATCTGTCTGTCATGCTGACACCTGTCTGTCACGCCCTTCACCCCCAGTCTCAGCACAGTCACAACATGCTAACATTAGTCTGCTGTCACACTGACACCTGTCTGCCACACCATTCACCACTAGTTTCAGCATAGTCACAACATGCTAACATCAGTCTGCTGTCACACTAACACCTGTCTGTCACATCATTCACCACTAGCTTCAGCATAGTCACAACATGCTACAGTTAGCCTGCTGTCACACTGACATGGTCTGTCACAACATTCTCTGTATAGTCCAACATGCTTAACATTGGTCTGCTGTTTCAATTCTATTCCCTTTTTTCAATTACTGTTTCTGCACTCTGAACTACAGCGTCAGTGCTTAATAAATTCCATGTATTATTAATATTATACATCGTCAGACAGAAATACATCAAATACACAGTGTCAACTCCAAGTCCAAGACATTTCTGTCAAACTTCTCTTCTGAGATTACAGGTGCACGCACCTGGGGAATGCCTCTGGTTCTGCTCAGCAGAAGGGGACATGTTGCGGAAACTGGGTGGTTGCCATGGCTGTTGACCGCCCAAGTTGGGGAGATCGGACGATCCTTGCGGACTCTTTCCTCTGCTGCTGAAAGAGAATCAAATGTTTGATTAAGGTAACACTACTAACAGAAATATAAAGGAACAGTCCAAATTCATGGAAAACTGTACAAAGCATCATAAACTTGTGCCAAGTTCAACGTTCATCTGAGTAATCAGCAGTATCCTTCTGACATTTTCCCTATGAATTAATTTCAAGGCATAAAACAAAGAAAAAATATAATAAGGCTGGCTAAATTCGCCAAAACTAACAGGATAAACACAGTTCAGAAGCAGCCAATTTCATCATGAACACCCTTGAATCCATTATCAAAGGTGGTCCTGGTGCATAAACATATTAATAACAAATGCAAATAATCTAACATTGCCACAATACAAACAATGGACTTTGGAGCAAACAAGGCTAATGGTAAATTAACTGTGTAAAAGGCAGTTACTGCCCTTTGACTTTACACCATTCATCCTAGTTTACACAGGCAACACTTAGTTGTTGCTGTTTCTTACTGCAGAGTCACATCTAACCCTTTTTTCTTCAAACAACAGTTTCCATCCTGCATACACGGTTGACTGGGTGTCAAAAACCAAGTTCCTTCCTATCCTGTAATGCTGTATACAATTTAAAATTACAGTGACAATGTATTGTAGGTGAAAGATTTTGCCCTCACGTGGTCTGTGACTGTGTTGGAGTCTTTCTTCCAAAAATGATGTCCTCCTTGGACAGCTCCGCAACCTGGGGGCTGGTGGGGGTCTTCCTCCCCAGCAAGCTATCTTTAGGTGTTGGGGTCTTTCTCTGGGAGAGGCCATACCCCACTGATGGTTTGCCCCTCAAAGTCCTGGCAATTTCATCGTCATCTTCATCAAAACTGGTTGGTGTTTTCCTGCCAAGCAGTTTTTCAATATCTTGGGTGCGCAGCGTGTCGCCCAGGCCCGGCTGCCAGGTGGACGCATGGTCACCACGACGAGTTGCCGATGCAGGTCGATTCTGCGGCCTCAGAGTGCCCAGTTGTAAATCTGCAACATTTGAATCATAATTAGTGTTTTATTTACTAAAGAAAAACAAACTGATCAAACAATTACAATATGGTTCATAGTTCACCTTTCATCAACATAGTCTAGGTACATAACAACATCTGCACAAAGATATGCATAATTACTGTGCATAACTAAGTACTGTGTTATTTCACAAACTGTTTATGGAATAAAATTTGAGCTTTCACCTAATCTTCATTATCTTGGGCTTAGTTAAACTCTTACAGTTAAAGTTAAACAGAAAAATGTACATACGCATAATTTGTAATTAGGAGGAGAGCATCAGGCTTTTCAATAGTTTCATGTTGAAAAAAAATTGAACTTTATGAAATGTTTTATTAACAGAGTATGATGACATTCTGGTCTTGAAATTGAATGCTCAGTGGAACCAAACCAATAATTATTTAACTTTTTTTTTTTCTTTTTTTTTTCTCCAAAAGAAAATAAAGTACATTGATTAAAACAGCACACAGCAGATAACAAAAACAGCAGTACTTACCATTCATACCATCTTCTTCACTCTCTTCACTTGTGAGATCTGTAGCAAGGCCCTTAGCTCGCCTCTCTTTCAGTTTGGATTCTATTTCCATCTGAAAGGAGTTTTTTGCTCTTGGCCTGCGTGGTCGTAGAGGGGTATCCACTTCATCCATTCCAAAAGACCCAGTCACTGTTGCAATCAAAAGACTAAGTCTTAGACTTACAGCAATGGCAAATTTGGTATACACATGTATACGTGTACTCGTTACCTGATGCGTGCGTGCGCGTGTGCGTGTGTGTTTGTGCATGTCAGAAACTCAAAGTATATTATATACATGTGCATTTTAATTTCCATTTAAGCTGTTCCTGTTGACTTTCAAAGCACCATCAACACCGATTCAAAGAAAGAAAAAAAAATTAAATTAAAAAATTAAAAAGTTGCAAGATGTTAGGAATTCTGCAGATTTGTTTTTGTTATACTGCTAAAGACTAAAAATACTTGATTGCAAAGAAAGTCATCCAGCTATTTATTAACCTATTTATCAAAATCCAAACAGAGATGCATCATTGTTCCACCTTCAGTACCAACAAGAGCACTTAAGGTTAACGGCGTCAGTATCATACCTGATGCCAAAATCACACAAACGGGTAAAAACGGAGTGGTTGTAAATTTTCCTTCAAAGATACGCCATGTTTATACTTGTTACTGGGATGCGCCCGGAAGTATGCAAGCGGAGATAACTTGTCCTTTATTAAGAGTTATTTCCCTTGACCTGATTTTCGTCTGCATCTCTGACAGCTAGTCCTGTGTCCCAGAAAGATTCGAGAACTAAAGATACACACACACACACACACACACACACACACACACACACACACACACCACACACACACACACACACATTATATAAAGTGCAGCTACCCCCTCTGACAACCCAAGACCTGCCCTGGGAGTCAGGCTGTTACATTGCACTTGAAGAGTGCCCCTGACAAATAGACCAACTGCTTTCTCTTTTTGAGAGGAATCTTTGATGTCAACGATGCTCATGTGTGAAAATGTTTGTCGAAACATGATGCAAATCGTATATTCATGTATTCTTATATTCTTGCTAAAAATATCAATATACCCAAAATAATATTCATAAATGGAGTAAAAGAATAAATACTGAGATGCCAAGCAAGTATTTGCTGTAATTTTTAAGACTGCAAATGCCTCATGCCTCAGATGATTTAAAAATAAATTTACACTGACTTCCATACGGGGCATTTTCTTCTTCTTCTTCTTCTTTTTTTTTCTTTCTTTTTTTCTTCTTTTTTCTTTTCTTTTCCTTTATTCTTTTTTTAATTTTATTATTATTTATAGTTGTTGCTGACAAGTTGTCTCTCTGAATTGTTCTTTTTGTAACCATGCTGATGAAACTACATTAGACATGTTTTGGGATTGTCCAAAATACAAGACAGTTTGCTTGATGTGCAGAACTGCACTCATACAAATTCACATTGAACAATGTAATTTTCACAAAAGACCTCATAATACTTGGTGGCAAAACCAATATAAACAGTGGTAGAGTTTGTGATTTATTCATATTTGTGGCAAATATGTCATTTTTACTACAAAATTAAGGAGGAATATGCCTCAGTTTACACAGCAAGTTTACCAATTACCAGGCTATTATATTCTTCATACTGTTCATATGATCCAACTATATTAAGTGTGTGTGTGTGTGTGTGTGTGTGTGTGTGTGTGTGTGTGTGTGTGTTAGCACCATTACACAAAATGTGTTTATGCCCAGGTGTTTGATTATGGTTACCTGCACTTGCAAGGTCTTTTTGTATTATTGCACACCATGTTTACTGTGACTGTGTTTGTGTTATTATCATTAAAAAATATGTAGGTATCAAAACAAATGTTTAAATGATTACCGAAAAACTGACTTGCTTTAATATAAGATCCAAACACATAAAAGGTTCAAAAGAATGCTATTTATTAGGACGATACAAAACCAGCAAATTTTCAGGGTAATCTCCTTTGTCAAGCTACAAAATGACACTTAAACACTTCATTCTTCATTTTGTTTTTGACTGTATAGCTGTTTTTTAAGTGTTGTTTTGTAGCTTGACAAAGGGGATACCCTGAAAATTTGCTGGTTTTGTATCGTCCTAATAAATAGCATTCTTTTGAACCTTTTATGTGTTAGGATCTTATTTTAGAACAGTAGCAGTCATTCTTTTCAGATTTTTGACTTGCTTTAATAATTTGTCTTCATCATCAGTTGTCATTTTTGTCACATTTTACTAATGACTTTACTGTGTCTAGAGTATATATATATATATATATATATATATATATATATATATATATATATATATACCTAGGGTTGCTGATTTTACAGTTAACTTGTAGTCTTAAAAACACATTAGATGGACTGGCTTGACAGCCAGGTTTGTGCGTTGTCAGCTGTTGATGAACCCGACAGGCCTAGCTGGCCCTAACAAAAGTTTTATTTAAAAATGCACTTGGAAACTCATTGCATGTTTAAATTTTGTTGTGCATACTGGACACAAAGAAGCAGGCAGTCAAGTTAAACGTAGCATGTCAACTCTTAGCTTTCTGAATGGCTACTTTATATTACTGAGATGTGCTAATTATTCACCGTTCTGGTTTGGTTGCAGTCAATTTTGACTGTGTTAAGTGTAAAACTGTGAGCTACTTTTTTTTATGTGTTTTTGTGGCTTGTTTCAGCCTGGTACAGAGTAATTGTGAACAGGTGATTTGTTCTGAGATGACTGTGGGTGTGGTTGGCAGTAAAACAAAATCCAGGAACCAACTTTATCTTCAAACACACACACACACACACACACACACACACACACACACACACACACACACACACACAGGGATGCACAGGGGTGCACATGGGCACACACACACATGCACGCACACACACACACACACACACAAACTTTAACAAATAGTTAAAGATTTTTCTGTTCTATGAGATAATGTATTGCAAATTCTGTACAGATGCAAGAAAGACTTTCACAACAACTCTTGATAAATAGCACATAACTACCAACAAAAAAAGGAGGGGTTGGGGGATAAATTTTGTCTGTAATATCTCCACTTCTGCCATTGGTTGGGGTAAAATATCAAAAGTATGGAGATATATACACATATATTTATATAATTATATACAAAAGAAAACTCTAGACAGCACCATCATGCAAAGGAAGTGCTACTCTACAACTTGTTCATAAAGATTACATTTACAATGTGTGGTGTATCATTTGTAAGCAATGCTTCTCAAACAAAAGTACATGTTTCAGACATTTTCATCATATGGCAAAATATTTTCATGAAAAAGCTATATATATCACAACGCTTTCACAGTTTCAGCAAATACTTGAAATAAAAAATACACCATACACACAATGTATAATAACTGACACAATCCAATCAAAATGTATTAAAAATGTAAACACTCTGAGAATACTATGTAAACTTAAAGGGGAGAAAATCATGTATATATATATCCATTTTGATTAAGGGCACCAAAAAACAGGCCAAAAGCTATCCAAAATATAAAACAAATTTTCCATGTAGTTAAAGTTACTCAGTTTGATGCTAACTTTTGTGTGCTGACATGCGGCTAAGACTGGTAGACTAACAATGGACACAGCACGGGCCCCAAGGAGCCAAGCCAGCAGCAAAGAAAAGCTCTGGAGCTCCAAAGACGACCTGCTGCAGACAAACAAAATTCAGCAAGACCATCAAGCTAGACATCTGACGACAGTCCTGGAATGCCAAAGAATGCATCCCTAAAAAAGACAAACTACTCAGTGGCTCCACTGAGCATAATTTTTTGGTCTGATGTGTGTGTGTGTGTGGGGGGGAGGGGGGGGGGAGGGAAGATTTTGGAAGCTATCTGTCACTGAGACCAAAACAAACAAAAACGAACCTGGGGGGGGGAGTGGGGGGGGGGGCATCTTTCCATACACTGCACACTGCAGCACATGAGGTTTTCTGCACTCACCATATTAACCTTTGGCCAACAGATCATGACAAACTGCTCCACTCAATGCCAGCCGTTTGCAAGTTTTAACTTCATCCCAAGACGACAATGTCATCGGGCAGACTATTTTTTCACACTCTGAGATTTTGCTAGCAGAACCACTGACTAGGAAAAACTGTTACTTTTACAAATTTAAAGAGGAGCCAAACTGAGGGCACATCATGGGTCATATCAATAGGTTGGGGGAAAATAACTCACAACTGTTTTTCTGTCAATTTATTGTCTAGTTTGTTCAAAATCAACCTCCAAACATTGCGCCAACATGGTTGCAGTTGCTGCCATTTTGACCAAGTCTGTGACATCACTGACACAGATTGTTTGCAAGCTCAGCATGTTGCCAGCCTTTATGTAACACCAAGCAGTCTAAGCATATGCCCACTCAAAATGGATTTGTATTTGGTTTTGGCTGGAAATAAATAAAGACATTTGCATCAGTTTTAAGAATAGCTATCAGGCAGTTTGCTTCATGTGACCCACGATACACAGGTGTGGTGTTACATGACATGTCCTTTCAGTAAACCATCTGCAATATAGGTCAAGAGAATGGAATCTTGACTGCTCTTGTCAGCACTTTCCTCCTTTGCCAAAGGTGCAGGACTAAAGAAATGCAGAATGCTACCCAAAGCTTTGTACTGCAGCACATTCACCAAGGTATGGCCTTAATAGCTGTGACATCCCTGGGCAACCCTTTTCTCATCTTCGTTAGTACATGACCTTAATAGCTGTGACATCCCTGGGCAACCCTTTTCTCATCTTCGTTAGTACATGACCTTAATAGCTGTGACATCCCTGGGCAACCCTTTTCTCATCTTCGTTAGTACATGACCTTCATAGCTGTGACATCCCTGGGCAACCCTTTTCTCATCTTCATTAGTACATGACCTTCATAGCTGTGACATCCCTGGGCAACCCTTTTCTCATCTTCATTAGTATATGACCTTAATAGCTGTGACATCCCTGGGCAACCCTTTTCTCATCTTCGTTAGTACATGACCTTCATAGCTGTGACATCCCTGGGCAACCCTTTTCTCATCTTCGTTAGTACATGACCTTAATAGCTGTGACATCCCTGGGCAACCCTTTTCTCATCTTCGTTAGTACATGACCTTCATAGCTGTGACATCCCTGGGCAACCCTTTTCTCATCTTCGTTAGTACATGACCTTAATAGCTGTGACATCCCTGGGCAACCCTTTCCTCATCTTCACTAGTACATGGCCTTAATAGCTGTGACATCCCTGGGCAACCCTTTTCCCTCATCTTCGTTAGTACATGACCTTCATAGCTGTGACATCCCTGGGCAACCCTTTTCTCATCTTCGTTAGTACATGACCTTCATAGCTGTGACATCCCTGGGCAACCCTTTTCTCATCTTCGTTAGTACATGACCTTATAGCTGTGACATCCCTGGGCAACCCTTTCCTCATCTTCGTTAGTACATGACCTTCATAGCTGTGACATCCCTGGGCAACCCTTTCCTCATCTTCGTTAGTACATGACCTTCATAGCTGTGACATCCCTGGGCAACCCTTTTCTCATCTTCGTTAGTACATGACCTTCATAGCTGTGACATCCCTGGGCAACCCTTTTCTCATCTTCGTTAGTACATGACCTTCATAGCTGTGACATCCCTGGGCAACCCTTTTCTCATCTTCGTTAGTACATGACCTTAATAGCTGGACATCCCTGGGCAACCCTTTTCTCATCTTCGTTAGTACATGACCTTAATAGCTGTGACATCCCTGGGCAACCCTTTCCTCATCTTCACTAGTACAGAGTGAACCAACATGGCTGCACCCTGAGGAGCTCACTTTGAAGCAATAAAAGTACTTCTGCTGCACAAATATCGATCGAACAATCATACAAAGTCTAAAAATGGAAATATTTCCACACTTCCAGGCCAGTTTGCATCCTTGGTTTGGTGCGTCTTGATCTCTTAGTCTTAAGCAAATAATCGTTTTGACTGCTAGAGTGTTACACAAAATCAACTCAACCACTTGCACTAAAACAAACCGTCATATTAAACAATCCTAATAAAAAAGACTAAAAAGTATAAAAAATAATTTAAAAAGGGCCCTCCCATTAAACAATCCTCATAAAAAATTTTAAAAAGGGCCCTCCTCCCCCACCCCCAGAATTATTTGCATCAGCATCACCCTGGTAAAACTGTAATTCCAAGAAAATATGCAGTGATCAGCTGTCACAGACAACTGAACCCTGAAAATATCTGGAAAAAGCAGTCAATGACCTCTCTTTTTTTATACTCTGTTTTGTCCTGTTAATTACTATTCCGCAGTTAACTGGTATACAAAAGAAAAAGAAAGCGTGACTGTACCTTTAATGATTAGAGAAATTCATCAAAGGACAAGAAAAATATGGTGTTTACGCTATATCAGTGCTTGTGGAAACTCAATCAAAGCATGGTTTTACCACATGATACAGCCCTGTACAAAAACAAATATTAATGTAACAGTCTAATACTTGTGTAGCACCCCCCCACCCCCCAGCTACAGGGAGAAGTGTTCAAGCCAAGGTTCCTAAGTCCCAGCCTCTATTTTCCTTGCTACAGCTTTGATTTCCTTTATCTAATTAATCTGGCACTCATGCTGACAAAATATAATGGTGGATCACCAGAACTCGGCATCTTTCATTTTATAGTGGGGTGGGTCCCCCTCAACTGGGGCCAAAAGGGTATGCAAATAAATTGAACACAAGTTGAACACAAAAGGTTTCAGGACGAAAACTTCCATTTCTAAGGATGGGTGGATAACATTTTACTCTTTTTCTCTGTCCCAAATTTGGTTTCCCCCCTTGTGAGTTAGTAAGCAACAGGATTTTTACATCCAGTCAACTGCACAGGGTACCTCAGGATGAACAAGCGCTGTTTTCAGTCAATACTAATCCAAAACTCTCTTTTGGTATCTATGGCAAATCCCTCAACAGGCCAGAAAGGTCACACCCCTGAATCAAGCATAAAAATTAAAAAACATACACACCCCTGAATCAAGCAGTGAAAAAACATACACATCCCTGAATCATGCAATAAAAAACACACACATACACCCCCCTGAATGAAGCAATAGAAAAGCATACACATCCCTGAATCACGCAATAAAAAAAAACTAAAACATACACACCCCTGAATCAAGCAGTAAAAAAACACCATACACACCCCTGAATCAAGCAGTAAAAAAACACCATACACAGCCCTGAATCAAGCAATAAAAAAAGCATAAACACCCCTGAATCAAGCAATAAAAAATATATATAAAAAACATACACCCCCCTGAATCAAGCTATAAAAAACCCTGAATGAAGCAATAAAATAAAAAATCTAAACTGAATCAGGCAATAAAAAATACAACAGAAAAACATCTAACACTACAGTGCCTACTGATCCACCCACCACCATTTTGTGACCTGTTGTTGAAAGAGAGATTTTACCTGAACATGCATTGATAACTGTCACAGTTCTACATGTATCGGTCAAATGACGAACAGCATATCACCTTACCAAAGGTAAGTCTTGCATGTTCGAGTTAACTTTCCTATTCCCGCAGGGCATTCAGTTGCCCTTCCCATTGGAGGAAAGCTGGCTGTGGCCATGATGCACCGCCCAGCCTGACCGGTCCCTGACATTTGATGGAACCGCTACAAGAATGTTGACGTTTCTGCACTACATGTGCATGCTTAGAGCAGACAGTAGCTTTGAGTTAAATTCAAATGTCTACCAAGCCCTACTGAACCCTGAGAAGGCGGGAGACTTTATTGGTGAGGAGGAGGGGTGTGGGGGGTACTGGGATTCGAACCTGAAACATTTTGACCAAAAGCCCAGTGTATTTACCACTTGGCCAAGCCATCTCCTTCTAATGTTTTACATGGGGGCTAGTTTACAAGGAACTTACTGTCAACTGAGCTAGCCTTTACTGCAGGTTCCACCATGCTGCAAGATACATGACTAGCAAAAGTTTTAAAAAAGAAACATCAAAATATCTGAGGTACATATTGCTTTTTAAAAGTTAAAAAACACACCATAAATTCATTCACTAGCTCACAATTCTTGGACTTGTCAATCATTTTGCATGCAGTGCTAAAACAACTGAGCAGTACAAACAGCAACTCCTTTGGTATTAGATTACTTGGCAGTGTTGGACAGTAGCTTGCGTAACTGAATTCAGCAAAACAGTAAATAAATATTAGCAGAAATAAAATAACCAACTGAAACAAACACTACAACTAAAAAGAATTATAATCATAATAATTATTGCTATTAATAAATCAAAGGAGCAACAAGAACAAAATTTATCAGCTGCAATTGTGTAACGTGGTAACACTAGCACAAGTTACACAATACTGGAGAAGACAGGTCATAATAAAAGCTTTACACAACTCTTCACTTGCACATCAATCATCGACACCAGTTAATGTAAACACCCAGGCAGCACCACAGGATGTAAGTTTATGAAGCAGTCAGCTGGAGAGGGTTCCACACTGGGCTCTAAGCATTGCATGTATTTGTAGTGTGTGTGTGTGTGTGTGTGTGTGTGTGTGTGTGTGTGTGTGTGTGTGTGTGTGTGTGTAGAGAGAGTGTGTGTGTGTGAGAGAGAGAGAGAGAGAGAGAGAGAGAGAGAGAGAGAGAGAGAGAGAGAGAGAGAGAGAGAATGAATTAATGAATCAATCAATCAATCAATCAATCAATCAATCAATCAACTTTATTTTACGAGGGTAGTGGAGAAGACTCAAGGTCTTTTTACATCCAGCCCTCGCCCATGAGGGAAACTACTATTAACTAAGGATACAATGAGCTACAGTATGTTGAGTACATGTACATGTACATTCATACAAACCAAGAGAGAGAGAGAGTGACTGTGAGAGAGAGAGAGAGAGAGAGAGAGAGAGAGAGAGAAGAGAGAGAGAGAAGAGAGAGTGTGTGTGTGCGTGTGTGTGTGTGTGTGTGTGTGTGTGTGTGTGTGTGTGTGTGTGTGTGTGTGTGTGTGATGGAATGAGCATAACTTTATGTCTTTGTGAGCGCTCTGGGCTCTTACGAGATGGGGTGCCATAAATAATCTATTATTATTATCATTATTAAGCCCCACCTCTTTCCTCACAAGCTTTCCATCTGACCACCTACGCAGCACTGTGCTGACTGGTAGAATATGTGATAATTTAAATCTGATTCCAGCATTCAAATGAATGCAGTTTGCTTCATCTGACTGCAGTTGATATAGACCTATCATCATCAACGAACATAAGCCATTACTTATTATGAAGGTTCTCTTTTAGAATCCTCCAGTCTGGCTCTGTTGCTGTGGGTTAGTTTGTGGGGCAACCATGGCAACCACAATGTTCATTGTGGTGTTCTGATTGGCTGAAGCTGGTTGGATGATCGCCAGCCTGGAACCCTCTATTAAACACAGTGCTGAAGCAAGCAGGCACATGAATCAACATGAATCCACCTGAAACAAAACCTTGAAGAGTACACAAACAAAACAAACAAAAAACGCCCCTAAATAAGCACAAAGGCAGGAGGCTGGACACCATTTGAGAGTATTCCTTCTGACCCAACTCTGTAAACATAATCATAATTATAATAATGATGAACACAATCAGGGGTTTCCCTCAGATGAGGGTTTACCCTTTATCATAGCTGTACTGCTTGAAAAACACACAGCCTGCACCGACAGGCATGGGTACTGTGGGTTTGTTTGTTTGTTTTTAAAAAAGGAAAAAAAGTGCTTTTCACTCAAATTGTGCGGGAGGTTCCACAGGGTACAATAATTCAGGAAGTGGACCAGCTGAGGTCAGAGAGCAGTGGACCTCACAGTGGAGGTCACAGGGCTTGGAGGGGTGGAGGGAGGGGGGGGGTCCAGATGGTGGAGCAGTCCAGGTCAAGAGGGAGAGCCTCTGTACAGAGTTCAGTTCAGTTCAAGATGGCATTTACATGTTCAGGAAAGTCCATATGCACTCAATCCCATCACTGAGAAGTTTCCCCAGCATAGTCTCTGAAACAATTCCAATGGTGGTCTGATTGATCATGGTCCTTTCTCATCCTTTCAAGGCCTGTCAAGCACTTCCTTTATCTACACCCTTCTCTTCCAGGTGATCAAAGGTGTGGTGAACTAGGCTTTGTGCAGGGGTTGTAAACACTTTTTAAAAAAAAGCATATATATATACCAAATGCAGTCTTGAAAAAAGAATGCACACAACAAAACATGACACTACACACAAAAATCAAAACATAAATCTGCCACATCTGCATTGCTAATTGGCTATCAACATAATGTGTCAAAAGTGACTATATCAGTTTTTGTTTTTACGCATGATTCTCAATGTTGAATATATGCTTACACAAAACATTGCTAAAAGATATAGTGAATGCTAGCAAGCTTCTTTGGTACTTGGTGACTACATGTCTGCAGACAAACAATAAAAAGTATTGGCCCGTGCACCAACAGGACAAGTTCACAGTTCACCCATTAAATAAAGTGTATAAAACAGTTTGACCAACACAGCAAATGCTTGTTGCCATGGTCACATAGTTCACACTGGAACTCAGTAAGGGTAGTTTCTCACATGAAACACTAGCAAACGCTGACAGCTGGTGTTGGTTGTCATCTGGCCCGGCTGATGTCAAAGTTTAAAAGTTCTGGTGACTGACTTCAGGCTCAAATATCAGAAAGCCAAGAGAAATAGGCTTAACTGAAACGCATACCATCACAGTAATCTGTATTTCTTTTGTGAACGCATGTGGTTTGAGGAGTTACATCAATGATTTGATTTTCTGTAAAATACACTTTTTTTCCACATACTTGTTACCCCTGAGATAGTGTCTCAAGCTCCTGCCATTTTCTGCATATCTGCAACTCCCGAGATAGTGTCTCAAGCTCCTCAACACCTCAGATCATCTGAGATGCAAGCCACTTGTGATGGTTGCTTTGTCCACTTTTGTTTTCTCCCTCTTCTCTTTGAAGTTGAAACATTTCCCACAAAAACCGAAGTTAAAGTCTAAGGTCTAATGAGGCCTACTGAAGTATAAGGAACAGCCTGGTCCAGGTTTTAAACCCGTTTCTTACACTGATACAGACCTTGTTTTGTTTTTTACACAATTTCATTTGTATTGATATCAATTTGTTTCCAACTGGCCTTCACATGTTTGTATGAAAATGCACACAAGGCTCGACATGAGGTGAGAAGGACAGCTGTACAATTCCATTTCCACAAAGAAAATGTTGACCTGTTCATCCTTTGCACACAAGCTTGAAAGAGAGAGTGTCCGCGTGTGTGTACATGGTGTGTGTGTGGTGTGTGTGTGTGTGTGTGTGTGTGTGTGTGTGTGTGCATGTGTGTGTGCATGCGTGTGTGCATGCATGTATATGTGCGTGCATGTGTGTGTGTGTGTGTGTCTGAAATGGGGCTGAGTGGGATGGACAGAGGGAAGTATAAACTGATAAAGGGCAAACATGTGACGAACAAAGTGTTGTGTGAGTGTGTGTGTGTGTGTGTGTGTGTGTGTGTGTCTGAACTGGGGCTGGGTGGGATGGACAAAGGGAAGTATAAACTGATAAAGGGCAAACATGTGACGAATAAAGTGTGTGTGTGTGTGTGTGTGTGTGTGTGTGTGTGTGTGTGTGTGTGTGTGTGTGTGTGTGTGTGCATGTCTGTCTGTGTCTGAACTGGGGCTAGGTTGGATGGGCAGAGGGAAGTATAAACTGATAAAGGGCAAACATGTGACGAATAAAGTGTGTGTGTGTGTGTGTGGTGTGTGTGTGTGTGTCATGTCTGTCTGTGTCTGAACTGGGGGCTGGGTGGGGTGGACAGAGGGAAGTATAAACTGATAAAGGGCAAACATGTGACGAATAAAGTGTGTGTGTGTGTGTGTGTGTGTGTGTGTGTGGTGTGTGTGTGTGTGTGCTGTGTGTTGTGTGTCTGCTGTGTGTGTGTGTGGTGTGTGTGTGTGTGTGTGTGTGTGTGTGTGTGTGTGTGTGTCTGCTGTGGTGTGTGGTGTGTGTGTGTGTGTTTGTGTGCATGTCTGTCTGTGTCTGAACTGTGGCTGGGTGGGGTGGGCAGAGGGAAGTATAAACTGATAAAGGGCAAACATGTGACGAACAAAGTGTGTGTGTGTGTGTGTGTGTGTGGGTGTGTGTGTGTGTGTGTGTGTTGTGTCGTGTGGTGTGTGTGTGTGTGGGTGGTGTCTGTGGTGTGTGCAGTGTATGTGGCATTGTAGCTGTGTCTGATCTGGGCTAGGTGGTGGCAAGGGTAAGTATGAACTGATAAAGGACTGTGACAACAAGTGTGATGACTAGTGTGTGGTGTGAGTGGTTGCTGTTTTGTGTGCATGCCCTGTGTCTGAACTGGGGCTGGGTGGGGTGGGCAGAGGGAAGTATAAACTGATAAAGGGCAAACATATGACAAAGAAAGAGTCACATGATGCGCAGCCAGTATTAAAGTAAGCAGTCATGGGTGACCCCTTTCTTTCTAACTGCAAGCTACATCCTTCCTTTTATACATATAATAACATAATAATGTTTGTAATGCGCTAATTCCCATCCACATACAAACACCGACAGAGAAAAACCAATGGTGCAGGTGAAAGAGATCACAGCGTCCAGTAACCCATGACACAGAATGATGTCATGATAATAATGATTAATGCCAACGCACCAGAAAACTCACACTTCTCTTATTTAAGTTACCGCAACAACTACTATTACACCATTACTTATAAAAACACTAAATCAAAATCAGATTAATACAAATTTGTCAGGTATAGTTCATAAAATTCTGCTGAAAACAGAAGCCAAAACAAATAGTAATGATCCACGTATTCGATGCATAAACTGATGGTACACCCATTCGATGCAAATATTACTACCAGCAATAGCAAGTGTAAACCCCGACTCTCAAATCCCACAAAAGGGGATGTCAACTGTCATGATTATCATTATGTAAATGGAGAAGTTTACCGTATGATACAAGATCAGCTGGTAAATATCAAAACCAAATACATACAGCCAGACAGACACCTGATATCTGTTTAGTAAATTAATTAATCAATTAACTGATCAATTAATTAATTAATGGCTGCATCAGAGCAAAACAAAACTCATCAAATCAAGCAGAAAAAAGTTGGTCATTTTGTTTCTTCTTGTGGTTTGTTAAACAGTAACTTTAATTTCCTTCACAACTAACACAGCTTCACATTTCTTTATGCACTCTGTTGACTGTGCTTTTTTGTTCGACAGTGACTGCACAACATCAATCAAATAAAACTTTGAAAGAATATATGCATGTGCAACCAAGTTGAAAACCCATCATGTTTGCATGCAAGTTGTTCTGCCCTCCCTCCCACCCTCCCACCCTCCCACCCGCCACCCCCCACTCAGTTGCCCCAACCACTGAAGCCATGAAGATGTGAAGTTTGTAAAACACCAGATCTATTTTTATTCTGGGAGGATGATTTTTGTGGCACTGCACCTCACCCATCAAAGTCTCCAACAATTTCCTTTCCAAATAAATGCGTCTGAAACCCTGCATGTCTGAAGCGGGACAAACACATCCCACGTGAAAATGTAAAAAAAAAAAAAAAAAAAAAAACTTTTAAAAAACCTGTACAAACTGTCAGCGCCAGCACATCACACTATTTATTACACAGGCCAACGGTAAGGGCAGTAACAGAGAAAAATGTAAGCAACAGTTACTGAAAGAAACCCTGCACATCACAAAACTACACGCTTGCAACTGACGTTACACACTGGTTTCCTTCTTGAACAGGTCCGAATGTTCCTTTGTCTGGGGCAGCCAGACGTTGTCAAAGCTGTCCTCCTCCTCAGAACTGGAGGAGGTGTCGTCGCCCATGTCACAGAACCCACTCTGCGTAAGGCGATCATACTCGCTCAGCGAGCGTGGCAACCAGAACGCTTTTTGGGCAAGTTCATCACTTTCACTGGCCTGCTTGATCAGTTTTGTCATCACTTTGTCCCGGTAATTGTGGTTGACATAAGCGTACGCCACCTTGGCGGGGCGACCTCTGAACTGTTCCTCCCAGCCCAGAGAGCGCTGTTTTGTCATACCTCCTTGCCCGCGCCGGTAGCCGTACCTGTCACGCGAACGATGCTTTTTTCGGTGCGTGGGATCAGAGTGATGATCAGAGTCTATGGATCGAGCCTTCTTGGCTTGAGACTGCGAGTCAGAGTCTTGAGCCGCAAACTGCCCATCGTAGGACGAGGGAGTAGCGGTGATGTCAGAAACAACGGGGCTCTTGGAGCCATCACCTCCGAGACCAATGCCAGCGCCAACACTGTTGACCCCGCCGCTGGTGGCTCGGTGCAGGTTGTTGCTGTGGTTGCTGTAGCGGGAGTGACGCCGATGCCGACTGCTGGCATCGGAGCTATCGCCCGACATGGGCTGGGCGTGATGGCTGTAGGCGGGGTTGTGATGGGGGTGGGGGTAGTACATGAAGCCGTGCAGCCCACTCACCACAGGGCTGATGGAGCGGGCCACGGCGTGCGACGGGCCATAGTGGGTGTACGCATGACTGACAGGGATATTGCACAAGTGAGGCTGGAGGTAGTTTGCATGCACACAAGTTTCGTACCCTGGGTAGGGCGGGGCCTGACACCCATACTGTCCCACCCCTTGCCCCGGGATCCCCGCGGGCCCGTCCACGAACACCCCACAGTTCTCCGCCGTGACCACACCCTCCGATGGGGGACTAGACAGCATGTTGGTGGGAGCAGGGACAGAGTCACCCTTGCCGTGTCGAGGCAGGGTGTTACTGCTGCGGGGCTGCACAGGAGTAAAAGCGCTGGTGTGAGCCCCTAACGAGCATGAGCTGGATGTGCGTTGGTGCTGAGGTAGGTGCGGTTGCTGTGCGGTGTGTGACATCACCAAATGTTGAGACCCTGCTGGCGATGCGTGAGAACGAGAAGGGCTGGGGGAGTGGCCCCCACGCCCGTAAACACCTCCGTCTGAGCGGTAGCCCACCGGGGACGGAGCGTGTGCGTGTGCAGAAATCAAGGCAGCTGTTGTGGTGTTGCTGACGTGGGAGTGGGGTGGCCCCTGACCGGGTGCGTGGCTGTAGTTGTGGTGGTTGAGGTTGGGGTTGGACGATGATGAGGCGTTGTCATAGCCACCGCTGGAGAGGTTCTTGCCGCTGCCCCGGTCTTTGGGCTGGATCTGAATCTCGATGCTGAGATGGGTGTTGGCATCGCTCCCAGTGCCTTGGCTCATCTGGTGGCTGAGCTCTGCTGAGGACATGTTGTCAGTCAGACTGGCATTGATGTCTTTGTTGACGTCCTTGTTCATCACCTTGTGCTGGCGGTTCTTCTGCCAGAACTTGCGGGCTGCCCCGTTCTGCCGTGGGTTGTAGAAGTTGGGGAAACCTTCCTGGGCGGAGCCGCACGACACCTCCGTCAGCGAGGAGGCTGGCAGTGACACCAAGTTGATGTTACTGTTGTTAGTCTGTTTGTTCATGTTGTTCTTCATATTGCACGCCTTGGTGATGTTGGACGATTTCTGTGAGTACACAGACACATCCATGTTACTGTTGGATTTAACCACAACCCCGTTGGGCTGGTTCTGTGGAGTGGAGGGCTCGGAGGTCTGCTGGGGCTGCTCCGCTGCCGCCACTGGCCCACTGTAAGTGGCTGGGGGTCCAAAACCAAAGCATCGTTTCCAGCTACTACATGAGTCATTGCGCGTGAAACAGAAGTAGGTCAGCATGAAAATGCCAAAGATGGCGCTGACAAGGCCATACAGATAGCTGAAGATAAGCTCCTGGTAGGGTATGATGGCATGGAAAGGGCGCGCTATGGCCAGCGCACCACACACCCACATCACTATGTACAGAAACAGCGTAGCCACCAATGCTCTCAACTGAGTGATGGGACGGCGCTCTGCATCAGGCAAGCTGATTGTTGACCTGTTATCATCGTCCTCATCTTCCTCATCCATCCCTGCTCTGCTGCTTGCCCCAACACCGCTTCTCCGAACACCACCGCCACCGTTAGCACTGACATTGCGGCTGCGACGGTTGGAGTTTTCCATGTCATGTGTGACACTCTGAACATCCAGGTTGGTGTCAGCCTGATTGGGAACCAGCTCAATCTCGTTGGTGTGCACTTCCTCCGTCTCATCCGAATCATTGAGGGTCGCAGTAGCCTGGGTGTGCACCACACAGGAGATGCGCATGAAGAAGATGAGGTTTGGGGGGAAAAAGGGGATGGAATGGGCTCCCAGGCCGGAACAATGAAACACAACAAGTGCTCACTCACCATAAAACAATGAACACAACAAAATGCACACTGACACCATGACAGATTAACACAACAAAATGCACACTGACACCATGACAGATTAACACAACAAAATGCACACTGACACCATGACAGATTAACACAACAAAATGCACACTGACACCATGACAGATGTAACACAACAAAATGCACACTGACACCATGACAGATGTAACACAACAAAAGGCAAACTGACACCACCACAGATGTAACAACAAAATGCACACTGACACCATGACAGATGTAACAACAAAATGCACACTAACACCATCACTGAGGTAACACAAACCAGGCTAGGAAACCACTAAAACACAACATAATGCAAACTGACGCCATGACAGATTAACACAAACGAGGCCAGGCCAGGAAACAAGTGAAACACAACAAAATGCACACTGACACCATGACAGATGGAACACAAACAAGGCCAGGCCAGGTGGTCAATGAAGATGAGGAGTTATGAAATACTTCAGCTGACTGCCCAAAGCAACTCAAACTAATGCTTCCTTGCAGAAACACAAGGGTTAGTTAGTAATTGGATTTTAACATCCTGCTAACTGCACAGGGCCACCTCAGGATGATCAAACTCTGCCATAAGCAACTGCATATGTAAACATTTTCTCACATGAAATCTGCAAAATTAATCCATACAGAAATATAAAACAAAGCATATACATGTACACAAATATCAAATTACATTTTCAAAGAGAGAGTCCTGTCAATATTGCCCGTGTTAAAACAAAAACAAAAAACCAGTCTATAAGGCTAGGACATGCTAGCCATCAACCATTCTGTCTCCTTTATCAATACCAGATTTAAAAGATAAAAATAACTTGTTTTATAAATGAATGGACAAACAAAAAAAATGGACAAAAAAATGTTTTTTAAAATTATATAAATGAATGGTGGTAAATAAATAAAACATTGGTGGGCTATGCATAACATCAGAAGCCAATGCATAACCCAGACACTTACTCCCCCCACACCCACACCCCCACCACAGGGACTGCAACCTCACAGCCCAGTTTCATGACCATCTCACCAGACACTTCAATCCTAAAGAACCAACCAGGACCACAAGATAAATGTGCCACTCACTACTCAGTGCCGAGGTAGTGGTTCAGGTTGACGGCAGCGGTGATGCCGCAGATGATGATGGGAACCCCCCAACCCAGGAAGTAGAAACGGAGGATGGGTTTGGGAGGAAGCGGCATCGACACGGGCTCTGGCGGTGGTGATGGAGGCCGGTCTGCCTTTGTAAATTTCTTGTACATGTTGCTGCAACAGAGGTAACAGAGACAGCTGCACAGGGGTAGCAACTGTGGAAACCTTGTAACACACTTGTTTAGAACAAAACTCTGTCACAAAGTGATCTAAATGTCCCTCCCTTCTGTTCCTATGTCCTGTAGAGTTCTCTTTGTGCTTAAAAAGAAGCATATCTAATAGTTTCAGCTGCTCTGTTTTCACGTACTGCAGAGTTCTCTTTGCGCTTAAAAAGAAGCATATCTAATAGTTTTAGCTGCTCTGTTATAAAGGGTTTTACTCCATCAAAAAAAGGTATGACCATTAGTGGAAACATGAACCAGAATCCAGGGTAACACATCATCCATACATTGCTTTTTTGCAGTTGCCTTGTGTGTACTCACTTAGACATGACAGTGATACACACTTCATACCACTCTCCTCCAACTGCCCTATAGTCACTTAGATGTAAAAGTGAAACACACATTATACCACTCTTCTACAATATTGTTCCATGTGTACTCACTCAGAAGTGATGGTGACACACACTGTGACACTGATATACAATGTCATGCCACTCTTCTATAACTGCTCCGCATGTATTCACTTAGATGTGACACTGATATACACATATCATGCCACTCTTTTATAACCACTCCACGGCTATTCTCTCAGATGTGACACTGATATGCACATATCCTGCCACTCTTCTATAACCACTCCATGGGTATTCATTTAGATGTGACGCTGATATATACACATATCATACCACTCTTCTATAACTGCTCCATGGGTATTCACTTAGATGTGACGCTGATATACACAGATCATACCACTCTTCTATAACCACTCCATGGGTATTCATTTAGATGTGACACTGATATATACACATATCATACCACTCTTCTATAACCGCTCCATGGGTATTCACTTACATGTGACACTGACACACACATATCATACCACTCTTCTATAACCGCTCCATGGGTATTCATTTAGATGTGACACTGAAACACACATATCATACCACCCTCCTATGACAGCTCCATGTGGGCTCACTTCCGTTATGCATGACAGTGACAGGCACTTCACGCAACTCTTCCCCAACTGCCCCGCATGTACTCACTTGGACGTAATGGTGATCCAGAAAGTGGCAGCCAGGGTGAAGTAGTGGAGGCAGATGCCAGTGACCTGACAGGGAACCTGCATGTCGGTGCGGTTGATGCCCAGCACAAAGCTCAGCAGCAGCAGCACCATGGCCAAACTGATGTTGACCACCGAGTGCTTCATCTTCTTGGGGGACAGGATCACTCTGCAGACAACACACAAGGTCACCAGCCTGAGTGCTGCTGCTGCGGTGGCGGCGGCGGCAAAAGGCGGTGCTTGACATACCTGCGTTCCTTGTTCCATGAACAGCCCCTCAAGCTGCTGGAAGCAAGGCTTAACCCTTTCAGTGCCAGGGGGAGGAATTACTGCCGTGCAGGTCTCTGCCAGAGAACTGCAAGGTTGTGAGTGGGAAATATAAAATATCTAGCTCTCCCCACTGGCAAACAGAGCACGCAGTAACAAAATCTTCTTCTTCTTCTTCTTCTTCAAACGTTTACTCACTTATCCTTCAAGTGATTCCACAGTCAGCAGGAAAACAGGAAGCACACAAATTCTGCCAGTGAAATATTTTGGGTGGTGGGCAATAAAGTTGGAACCCTAATCCCCACCCCACCCCCACAAAACCACCTTTCTGACACACACAAAATCTAACATTTTGCTCACACACACACACACACACACACACACGCACGCACGCACGTGAGTGTACACACACACACATGTACACACACACACATACGCATGTGCATGCTCGCACGCACATACACACACACACACAAACATACGCTTGTACACACACACACGCATGTATGCACACATGCGCGCGCACACACACACACACACACACACACTCCACAAAATGAACTATTTCTGGAAGGTCGGGGGCATGGGATAGTCTGCAGACTGACCTGAAGCAGGAGGTGTAGGTGCAGAACACCAGCAACAGACACAAGATACAGACACAGCTGCCCACATAGATCACAGGCTCCATCAGAAGAACTGACGGCTTCTCGGACAGATCCTGCACAAAGAATAACACAATTATGCTTATATGTCAACAACTGACAAGATAAAGACACAGCTGCCCACACAGTTTCCATCTGGTAGACAATTTCACGTACCTAAATCAAATACAGTTCTGTTCTGCAGTCAACAGCATTCCTGAACAGATAAGTCTGTTCAAACCTCAGAGCAGTGTGTGTGTGTGTGTGTGTGTGTGTGTGTGTGTGTGTGTGTGAGTGTTAATGTTAAGCCACATTTTAATTTCTCTGATGAGATAATAAAGTAATCTTGAATCTTGAATAGATCGCAGGATCCATCAAAATAACTTACTGCTTCTCAGACAGATCCTGCACAAAGAATAACAGGACCACACACACAAATAACCACCAGCCACAGAAAATACACAGAGTCTATGCAGCTACCCACATGCTCTGTCAGAAAAAAAGACATCATCTACAAATAATCGTCAACTGCAATACGTAAGAATCACAACCTGCAGTATATGCAACTATGCTTTTGTCAGTAAGACAGATAACAGGCATCAGTTTATACTGATGACAGCAAGGTATGAAAGATGGCATACACAGATTTCCATCCTCAATTATGAAAGACAGCTGAAATCAGTGTCCAACCCCTTTGATTTCCAAAATAAAAATGATAAACGAATTGTTTGTAAACCACAGACCTCTAACATAAAATAGATTCCAGCACTCAGTCTAAAAATCTAATTTAAACACGCACATTAAGACACCTGACCACAAGTGGAAAACAACAATAACGATGATTACAAGCAATTCAAACAACAAGAAGCCAAACAGCAAGGCCTGCATACGAATGCACACACACTGTCACACCTCCCCCACCCCCCCTACACACACATGCACTCACACACATACATGCACACACACACACACACACACACACACACACACATACACACACACACACACACCACACACACGCACGCACACACACACACACACACTGTCATACCCCCACCACACACATGTACCACACATACACACTGTCATCCCCCCCCCCAACACACACCACACACACTGTCACACACACACATATATATTATACACATGCATGCATGCACACACACACACACACACACACACACACACACACACACACACACACACACACACACACACACACTGTCATCCACACACGCACACACACACCACACACACTGTCACACACACATATATATTATACACATGCATGCATGCACTCACACACACACACACCACATCAGTCAACTGATACAATATAACTTAAAAACCAGTTGGATGGGATAGAAAGTTTGCTAGCAGCACAGATAGCAAAGACTGGTAAGAAATGAGAATCTGACCTCTATGACGGCAAAGTATGAAAGATGGTAGACGTGGAGCAGAGTGTGGTTGCCTTTCCTCTCAATGATCTGACAACCGTCCGTGCGCCAGTCTCCAAGCCCATCTGGTGAGAGAGAAAAAAGCACACAGAAATCATTATTACAAAAGTGAAAAGTAATGTTCACCTCTCCTTTCGCTTTAAAATTAATCCTGCTCTGACAGCTTCTTCTTCAAACCTTTATTCCCATTGTTGTTGTTGTTGTTTTTATGTGTGTATGTTTGGGGGGTGTGGGTGTGGGTGTTACATGTGTGCATGCATATGATGTCATGTGGGGTGTGTGTGGTGTGTTCGTGTGTGTGTGTGTGTGTGTGTGTGTGTGTGTATGTGTGTTTGCATGTGCATGCATGTGTACATGCATGCATGCATGTGTGTGGGGTAGGGTATGCATGTGGGAAAGGGCTGGGGGTGGTGCGGGGCTCCTGCGCATTCTTTTTCTTTCTCTACCACTGTCATACTCTCTCCTGCTCACTGACCATTGGCAGAGAAGTCCCAGTAGGCAGCAGTGATAGGATTGTGGACACTGCTCGTACGCAGCACAAGCACCACAGGCTCCGTCAGGTTGGGCACAGGATGACCTGCAAACAGCACACCACAACGTTACCCCACCACTTTACCCACCACTGCAACAGCAACACAACCATGATCCACATCAGCCCCCATCAAGCTAGCAACACAACCTGCTGCCAACAGCATGCTAGTTAAATGCAACCTTGGTTGTTTTGTTGCTACACACAAGAATAACAACAATACAAAGACCTTATTTTTTCTCTCATGTTCAGCATCTTGTTAATGAGATCAAAACACAGAAAACATTCAAATGACTGCTCATAGTCATGGGACACCCTGTTTTCAATTGTCCCATTAAGCACTTGTTGTGTTTTGTCCCACTAAGTAGTCTTTTTAACCTATTGTGTGCTTGGGTACTTTCTTCTTCTTCTTCTTCTTGTCAGAATGCTGGCTGTCAACTCTGTTTCAGACCTTTTTGTGCAATCTCATTACAGACATCTGGACCCTCACTATGACAAACACAAGCTGATGAATGGCTGGCTAAGCTAAGAGCAACTTGGGCACTCTGCCTCCAAGTACATGCCCTATAATACCTGGCAACAGATGAAAAGGTCATTCCCACCACAAACCTACATCGCGGTATTTACGGTCACTTTACTGCCACATAAACCCAGGACTTCAGCCAGTGTTGCCGTTTATACTTATACACCTCTCCTGCTCTCAGCTCAGGCTCTTCACTGACAAAGGAGGCGTTCATTCTTAACTAGAGGGCACGTGCACTTCAGCAGAGTTCGCTGAATGCACAAATCCAGGTACGAAAAAGCACAACACCCTCACAACTGCGCGTACGCTGACGAACAGACACAATGAACATCCTTGGATGAATGGGGACAGAGAAGTGAGTGGCGGTGGGGCGTGTGCGGATGAGGTAACACACAGACACCCTCGTGTGTAAGGAGGCAGGTCAATACTACAGACGCATAACGCCGTGACTCACGTCCTGCTAGTGTACTGACCAACACATACGTGCTGACCACATTATTTGGGGAGTACAGGGAGAAAGGAGTAAGACTGCATACACATGTGGTGCAGCAACACCCCTGCGCGTTGACCCACTACTGCACTTATCCTGTTAAAGTGAAGGGGGGTGGGGGGGAGGGGGGGGGTTGGGGGGGAGGGGAGGGGGGGTATCAGATGCATTAACGTTCCAATGTACTAACTCATTACTGCACTGATGATGCTGAACATGTAAAGGTGGACACTGAGACCCACTACAGCTGATGCTGAACAGATACAGGTGGATAGACACACAACACATTAACATCCCTGTGTGCCAATGGACAGACACACAACATATTAACATCCCTGTGTGCCAGTGGACAGACACACAACACATTAACCTCCCTGTGTGCCAATGTACCAACTCATTACTGAACTGATGATGCTGAACATGTAAAGGTGGACAGACACTGAGACCTGAGACAATACAGCAAGTTGAGTAACACTGCTGTCAACTTGGCAACGTGTCTATGAAACACACTTACATACCTGTGTGCTGATCACTACTGCACTGATGCTGAACCGGTGGAGGGGAACAGACATATGCAAACTACAACACATTAACATCCCTGTCTGCTGACCCACTACTGCACTGACAATGCTGAACAGGTGGGGATGGACACACACAGACTGATGATGCTGAACAGGTGGGGATGGACACACAGAACACAATGATAATGTCCCTGTACACTGATAATGCTGAACAGGTGGGGATGGACACACAGAGAACACAATGATTAACATCCCTGTGCACTGACAATACTGAACAGGTGGGGATGGACACACACAGAGAACACAATGATTAATGTCCCTGTGCACTGACAATGCTGAACAGGTGGGGATGGACACACACAGAACACAATGATTAATGTCCCTGTGCACTGACAATGCTGAACAGGTGAGGATGGACACACACAGAACACAATGATTAATGTCCCTGTGCACCAACAATGCTGAACAGGTGGGATGGACACACACAGAACACAATGATTAATGTCCCTGTGCACTGACAATACTGAACAGGTGAGGATGGACACACACAGAACACAATGATTAATGTCCCTGTGCACCAACAATGCTGAACAGGTGGGGACGGACACACAGACAACACAATGATTAATCTCCCTGTGCACTGACAATGCTGAACAGGTGGGGATGGACACACAGACAACACAATGATTAATGTCACTGTGCACTGATAATGCTGAACAGGTGAGGATGGACACACACAGAACACAATGATTAATGTCCCTGTGCACCAACAATGCTGAACAGGTGGGGATGGACACACACAGAACACAATGATTAATGTCCCTGTGCACTGATAATGCTGAACAGGTGAGGATGGACACACACAGAACACAATGATTAATGTCCCTGTGCACCAACAATGCTGAACAGGTGGGGATGGACACACACAGAACACAATGATTAATGTCCCTGTGCACTGACAATACTGAACAGGTGAGGATGGACACACACAGAACACAATGATTAATGACCCTGTGCACCAACAATGCTGAACAGGTGGGGACGGACACACAGACAACACAATGATTAATGTCCCTGTGCACTGACAATGCTGAACAGGTGGGGATGGACACACACAGAACACAATGATTAATGTCCCTGTGCACTGATAATGCTGAACAGGTGAGGATGGACACACACAGAACACAATGATTAATGTCCCTGTGCACCAACAATGCTGAACAGGTGGGGATGGACACACAGACAACACAATGATTAATGTCCCTGTGCACCAACAATGCTGAACAGGTGGGGACGGACACACAGAAACACAATGATTAATGTCCCTGTGACTGACAATGCTGAACAGGTGGGATGGACACACAGACAACACAATGATTAATGTCCCTGTGCACTGATAATGCTGAACAGGTGAGGATGGACACACACAGAACACAATGATTAATGTCCCTGTGCACCAACAATGCTGAACAGGTGGGGATGGACACACACAGAACACAATGATTAATGTCCCTGTGCACCAACAATGCTGAACAGGTGGGGATGGACACACACAGAACACAATGATTAATGTCCCTGTGCACCAACAATGCTGAACAGGTGGGGATGGACACACAGACAACACAATGATTAATGTCCCTGTTCACTGACAATACTGAACAGGTGAGGATGGACACACACAGAACACAATGATTAATGTCCCTGTGCGCCAACAATGCTGAACAGGTGGGGATGGACACACAGACAACACAATGATTAATGTTCCCGTGCACCAACAATGCTGAACAGCACTGGGAACAGACCCATGAACAGGCTGACATCCATGTGGACTGCCACTTGTAAAGATGTCACTTGGGTTCAGAGAAGGGCAAGAAAGGAAGGAAACTACAGACAGACTGACATTCCAGATCATGTGTGCTGACTGACATAGCGATAAACAACATGTGGAGAAACAGGACAGAAAATGGAGAAAGGAATGACATAATGCATGTTACATACAAATACAATGATACCATACCAATTACCATGTCTACAGACTGACAAACCTCCATAAACACCTTCATATCAAGTGGAAAAGAAAAGATGCAAATGTGCAAACACAATCACACTGATGTGAACAGACTGACAGATGCTGGGACTGCAAAATTCCATGATGACAATGGGTTCTTAGCCTTTCTATGGCATAGTCATTTTCATCAGTTATGAGCTAGTTGCTACCCCCCCCCCCCCCCCCCCCCCACCCCCCCCCCCCCCCCCCCCCCCCCCCCACACCCACACACACCACACTCTCTCACTCTCCCTCTCACACACCCCACACACACACACACACACCATCCCCTCATCACACCAACACACACACACACACACACATCTCTCTCCTCTCTCTCCACTCTTTCAACTCTCTCTCTCTCTCTCTCTCTCTCTCTCTCTCTCCTCCTCCCTCTCTCTCTCATTCACACACACACATCCTCTGTCCAAACACACTCTCTCTCTCTCTCTCTCTCTCTCTCTTCTCTCTCTCTCTCTCTCTCTCTCTCTCTCTCTCTCTCCACACCACCACCACCACACACACGCACACACACACACACACACAGACCACCCTACACACACATCCTCTCTGTCTCAAACACACACTCACTCACTCACTCACTCTCTCTCTCTCTCTCTCTCTCTCTCTCTCTCTCTCTCTCTCTCTCTCTCTCTCTCTCTCAGACACATGCATGCACGCATACACATGCGCACACACAAACACACACACATGTGCAGATGCACACACACACATACACACACACACGCACACAGAGGTAATTCACAATCACAGAGACACTACAAACTATGACAGCAGCATTTTTTCTTCCACAGAACCACCACACAGGGTTCTCCCACTCCCCACAGACACTGTGACATTCCTGATGCACACCAACCAACAGGCAAACTGACGTTCCCATAGAAATGCATACTGACCGACAGACACACTGACAACACTGGACACTACAGTCCAGTTGCCACGAGCCAGGTTGGAGTCGCTGTGCTGGGAGGTAGTGGTGGGGAAGAGGTGACCATTTCGGAAAATGGTGATGAAAACACTGGTGTTGTTCTCGTCAATGATGCCTGCATCATGAAGCAGCGTCACTGGCAGGTCGATGGAAACATCGGTGTTCTGCAACAATACAAAACACAGTAAATCACAAATGAAAAAGCATTAAGTGCAGTGCCATATTTCTTCATGCTGTGCGCATCTCCATCTGGCATGAAGTATGACTCATCTCTGCTTGCTGGCTGTTATCAGTCTTGCAGGCAGCAGTACAGGTGCTTGTTCAACAACCACACTGTATATCATATCAATTACTACTGTCCATCAACAGAACATTCTGTTCACCATATAACAGCATCCACCACAACACTCTGTCTGCCATAGAAAAAAGAAAGACTAAAAATATATATAAAAATATATATATCAAAAACAGCAGCCATGCTGTCCACCATGTAACACAGTCCATCATGTAACATTGTACACCACACTCTGTCTTCCATGTAACACAATGTCCACCATGTAACAGCAGCTATGCTTGTCCAATGTGCAACACTGGCTAATGAAGTATATAATGCTATTTATGACTGTCCAACATGAACCACTGCCTGTTTGTCCACCAAGTAACACTCATGCCAGCCATGTGACACAAGCTATGCTTGTCCACCAAGTAATATTCGTGTCAGCCATGTCACACCAGCTATGCTTATCCACCATGTAATACTCCATGTCCACCATGTCAGCCATATCACACCAGCTATGCTTGTCCACCATGTAAATGTCCACCATGTCAGCCATGTCACACCAGCTATGCTTGTCCACCATGTAAATGTCCACCATGTCAGCCATATCACACCAGCTATGCTTGTCCACCATGTAATACTGGTCAGCCATGTCACACCAGCTATGCTTGTCCACCATGTAAATGTCCCACTCCCCGCTATGCTTGTCCACCAGTAATATTGTCAGCCATGTCACACCAGCTATGTTCCACCATGTAATACTCCTGTCCACCATCGTCACACCAGCTATGCTTGTCCACCAGTAAATGTCAGCCATGTCACACCAGCTATGCTTATCCACCATGTAATACTCCATGTCCACCATGTCAGCCATATCACACCAGCTATGCTTGTCCACCATGTAATATCTGTGTCAGCCATGTCACACTAGCTATGTTTATCCACCATGTAATACTCCATGTCCACCATGTCAGCCATATCACTTCAGCTATGCTTGTCCACCATGTAATATTCTTGTCAGCCATGTCACACCAGCTATGCTTGTCCATCATGTAATACTCGTGTCAGCCATGTCACACCAGCTGTGCTTGTCCACCACGTAATATTTGTGTCAGCCATGTCACACCAGCTATGTTTATCCACCATGTAGTACTCCATGTCCACCATGTCAGCCATATCACACCAGTTATGCTTGTCCACCATGTAATACTCTTGTCAGCCATGCCACACCAGCTATGCTTGTCCACCATGTAATACTCGTGTCAGCCATGTCACACTAGCTATGCTTGTCCACCATGTAATACTTGTCAGCCATGCTATGCTTGTCCACCATGTAATACTCTTGTCAGCCATGCCACACCAGCTATGCTTGTCACTACTGTCAGCCATGTCACACCAGCTATGCTTGTCATTCTTGTCAGCCATGCTATGCTTGTCCATCACATAATACTCTTGTCAGCCATGTCACACCAGCTATGCTTGTCCATCATGTAATACTCTTGTCAGCCATGCCACACCAACTATGCTTGTTCGCTATGTCACACAAGCTATATGCTTGTCCACCATGCAACACTGTCCTGCATTTAATGCCACTGACGCTTGTCCAACACAAACTACTAGCCATGTTCATCCACCATGTAACACTGTCCACCGCATGACAATCTGTCCAGCATGTACTAACAGAAAGTGAGAAACACTGTCCATGCTGGTGGTGCAATGTGCCTGCCACGCACTGCTGTTCTCTGACTGCTTATGTTTGTTCCACATACTACAGTAAAGATCCAAACTCGTGTTCCACTTAACTATTACACAAATTATCCTTGTCCACAGTACAGTACTATCTTTGCATGTGTTCTCCTCAGCAATTATATTAGACTACTACTCTGAGGTCTACCTGTTTTTGTAGAGCTCTATAAATAAATCTATAACAAACTGTAATTGACAGAGAATTTCAGCCTCCATTAAACTTAACTGCAACTATACCCTGATTTAGCAATTAAAATCTATATTATCAATTTTCATCTCCAAAAAGTAGCATGTTAAAATTTGGATGCATCATAGAGTAAAGTGTATTTGCGTGTATGTATGTGTGTGTGTGTGTGTATGTGTGCATGCATGCTTGCATACGTGCGTGTCTGTCTGTGATTATTTTATTTTTTAATTACAAAGCAAAACATCAATGCACACAACAGCTAATGCAGACCCAAGACTAACCTCTCCTGGAGAAGTTATTGGCCATGTTTAGCATTCACCACAGCAACCAATCCAGTCCAATATCCATGATTCACCACTGGGTCAGGGAGGTACTAATACTAACACCACCCATATGGCCCCAGCTGTGCACATCAAGTCATTCACAAGTGACCGGCTGGGTAACAACCACCAGACACCCCGGCCTACATCCCCAGCTATGCACACCGATTCATTCATAACCCTGCAGCTCCAGGGCCCAAACGCTCTGATGCTCCTAAACTGAGCCCTCCATGCTCCTGTCTCGCCAACGCCAACACCACTGCCCCTGCCCCTAGCGCTGTTGCTGTTTCTGGTCCTGCTGCTGGTGACAACTGGGTGCTGGGCAGAAAGAATCCCCCTCCCTCGCTCACACACAGTCACACCTTGGAGACGGGAGAGGCTGGAGGACTAGGGCTATAGATATCCACCACACACACAGTGAAGGCCTTGCGAGACCGACTGAGACCAGACAGTTACAGTATTAGTGGGGCGAGCCCTACTTTAAAAAAAAAAAACTCTCCACAAGTAGACAGGGGGGACCAGAGGGGAGGGGAGGGGGGAGGGGGGAAGGGAGGAGAGGGAGAGGGGGAATCAGTGAAGCGTGACTGATTGCCCAGGCCTCCCAAACACGCACCTGTCCCGCTGGAAGGGCTGTCCCCTCGCAGGGCAGTTATGTAGGGTATGCCACACAAGACTGACCCGAGTCTCCCCCTCTCATTGACATACAGGCCAGTCAGCTTGCATCACAAAACACCCCTCCACCCTACCCGCCCCCCCATCCCCAACCACCACCACCCCTCCTCCTGCTTACGTCCAGGTATGGGGGCGGCAAAGAGCGGCACACCATATCAAACATCTCTCTTGCGGCCACAGGAGCCACAAACAAGCCAGTCTGCCTCTAACTGGGGAAGAAAAGGAATCAAAAGTCCAAAGGAAGACATGGAAGCCCTTGGGTGGAAAGCTTATCCCCCTTTTCAGCTCGATTACTCCCCCTGTATGTAGGAGTGAACTCGCAACACTGACTGGTCTCGCCAAGGACCTTCCTGCATGTACCATTTTTTTTCTCTCAGTACAATGGCCAGCTTACTAAGGACTTTCCTTACTGGCCACTAAGTCAAGTGCTCGGTCTCTGCGCACCCACTGTGTGAATTTTTTGGGGGGAGGAGATGGGGAAGGGGGAGGGGGGTGGGTGGGTGGGTGGGGGCGGGGGGGCAGCAAACCAGGGAAACAAATGAGGTGTGTGTGTGTGTGTGTGTGTGTGTGTGTGTGTGTGTGTGTGTGTGTGTGCCTGTGCGTGTGTGTGTATACCTGTGCATGTGCATGTGCGTGTGCATGTGCATGTGCGTGTGTGTGTGTGTGTGTGTGCATGTGTGTGCATGTGCATGTGCGTATGTGTGTGTGTGTGTGTGTGTGTACATGTGTGCGTGAGTGCATGTGTTTGCAGGTGTGTGCATGCATGTGTGCGTGTGTGTGTTCTCTCCCATGCCCACAGGTTCATCTGGCTGTGACACCTGCACCTGAAACCACCTTTTTACTTCTCTCTCACTTCACCATCTGTTACTTTACTGTCATGCCCCTAATCCTCTACCATGCAGGCAGCTGCATTTCATCTGTGAGGCTACTCATTCACTTCTGAGTAAATCAGAATGGAGGTCAAAAGGTTTCTCCTACTGGTAAGTGGCTTCTCTGGGAGGGAGAAGGGGGGGGCACTGGGGGGTACCCCTACCTAGATGCAGGTTAGACCAGATGTGTACTGAACCAAAACACAGGTGGCCACCCGAAACCCTTTAAAGAAACACCTCTTGGTGTGAGCAGTGGGAGACCATGAACACAGAAATCCCCCTCTGATAAATTCAAGGGCTTTTAGAGGTTCACTCTTTGTAAGCACAGAACAAGATGCATCATAATTTTGGCAAATTAATTTTGCTCTGGGTGCAGAAAACCTTTTTCTTCCTTTCTAACTATAGACATCTTTAAGTTTGACAATGCCCGGATAGGTAGCACATGAAATGTTCAGGGAAGAGGGGAGGGGGGTCCATCTAAAAGGAAGGGGGGGGGGGGGGGGGGGGGGGGTTCCATCTAAAAGGATTAGATACTAAGTTCACCATACGGAGACCAACAACAACCAAGACCAAACAATGAAAGGTGAAACATTAGTGCAGTACCACTCTGCCACGATCCCCTGTGAGCTTCAAAAACCATCGGCAGCCTGGTCATTAGTACACACATCAAGAAGCTGATATATACCCACTGAACGACATCAAAGTGCTGGGATTGACCCCCCAGCAGTTTAGACAGACTGCTGCCCAGAACTGGACCCACTGAAAGACATCAAAGTGCTGGGACTGACTGGGATTGACCCAAAAGGCAGTTCAGACAGAGACTGTTGCCCGGAACTGGGGGACCCTCAGAGAAAAGGAAATGCCACCCTGCAGTACAGTGCCTCCCGTCTCACAGCATTAGAAACTTGCAAGGTTTCCCCACAAAAGGCTTCAAAGTTCCAAGGTATGAACAATGGGGCTTTGGCACTAAGAGCAAGACTGGGGCCACAGGAACTTTCCTTCTCTCAACATGTTTTGTCCAATGGGTAAAAACTAAAAGAGATCAAAAAGAAAAGTCAGAAATAAAGATAAATTCAAGAGCTTTCAGAGGTTCACTCTTTGAAAGCACAGAACAAGATGCATCATAACTTTAGCATTTAACTGAATTGCGCACGTGTCTACATACGTATTTGTAACTGCATCACAACTTTAGCACTTAATTACATGTGTCTACATATGTATTTGTGACACAGCCTTCTTCAGTCTCAGTTCATTGAGAAAGGTTTCAAGAAAACTGATTTTTTTTTAACACAATGTGGTTTTACTTTTGTTTTTATTTAGTCTATTTTCTTTTAAAGATTTTGTTTTAAAATGCCTTGCTGGTTCTATGTCAAAATAAGAAAACGTGTTGTTGGTTTTTGTTTGACACATACGACAAAAAAATTATTTTTGCCTAGTAAAAAGCACAAGGAACATTTCCAGGTATTGGTTCATTAGTCATTACTTTCAGACTCATGCAACAACAATACAACTCTATTACCAAGTGACAAATGCACAAGGAATATGTCAGGGTGCCAAGGACTTGCCTACTCACACATTCCTACCAATCATGAAACAAAAATAATTTGCAACAAAAAAAGAAAACAGGGGGGGGGGGGACGGTGGGGGGGTATACCATTTTAAAAATAAAAAACAGCCCCAACATCCTGCAAGTATGTTCTTTGTACATTCACAAAATTGTGTTTGTGTTGGTTTGTCTGTTTTTTTCCACAGTATTTGATGATACAACTCATGTTATGCGCACGCACACACACACACACACACACACACACACACACACACACACACACACACACACACACACACACACACACACCACCCAAGGCTAAACCTTCAACCCTGATCATCACTCATGAAACTCAATTTCTTAAAGTCAAACTCAACAATAAATCAGCTGGGCTTTCAAAAACAAAATCCTTCAGGTTTGTTTTGACCTCTTCTACCCACTGAAGAAGTCATGTTTTGAGAAAGCTAGTTTCTTTACGATAACAAACTAGTTCAGCTAGCTCCTCCCCCGGAACGGAAGTGCCAAAGCTGTTTTTGATGATGTGCATGTTGACACAGACGAACAAAAATAAGGCTCACACTTTCGATCATGTTGGTGTTGCCGCAGCAGATTTTTTTTAAAGAAATTTAAGGAGAACAAAAATTGGGTTCCACTGAGAGTTTGAACTTGCAATCATCAGCATGAAAGTCTGGAGTGCTAACCATTAGACCACAGAGTTGCGTGAGAAATGGGGCAGCATTTGCGTTTATATCACCCACCCCTTTCTTCACAGGTGCCACTGATTCATTTCAATACTCTTTAGCGCTATTGTGTTAATTAGCAAAAAATATGTTACCCATGCTACAGAACCCTCACGTCCCAAGGAATCTTCACACCAAGCTTCATCTCAATAGGCTCAGCAGGTCAACTGAATCATTCATGGTGCTGACACAGACAGACAGAAACTCTTCTTTATTTATACACTGTTCAAACAACATCCACCAAAACCAAGCCATGCCAGAAGAAACTTCTGCCTCACTTCCGCAGTAACAATGCAGTCATCAAGTTTTCAAAAGTGTGATTTTATCATGCAGTGTTATTAACTTACAAAAGGACAAAAGTCCCATGATGTAACCGCAAATAGCAAATTGTTCTCTGATTATACTTCATTTTATAATAATAAGAAGGAGCACAAAGCCCATTACAAAGCAAAGAACCAAAACACACAGTCAAAACAAACTTCCATGAGTGTGCATGTGTGGGCACAGAACTCTCATGTCCCAAGGAAACTTCACACCAAGTTTCATTTCAATAGGTTCAGCAGATCAGTGGGTCAATCTCTAAATCATTCATGGTGCTGGCACAGACAGAGACTCTTTATTTTCTCACACACACACACACACACACGCAGTCGCACATACACAGAGTCACACACACACGCACGCACGCACGCACGCACACACAGAGTCAACAGGACAGCTTAAACTTAAAGCAGTGAGATTCTGAAGATGATTTGAAAGATGCAGTTAATGACTATAATCTTATGTATTCTGGCTAATTCACTGCACTGGCTTGATACCACCACCACACCCCTCCCCTATGGGATTGTAATGCTCACCTGTACATTGTACTTGACTTACTGAAGTTGACTTTTCTCTCTAAACAGCAGCTGTCTGATGTACTATTCATCTAAACAAGATCTAAACTGAGACCATGCTGCCACATTTCTGAGAGCACGTGGCAGTAATTTCCAAACAGATGGCACCATGAAACTAAACCTGAAGGAATGTTCCCTGAAAGATTCCAAGTTTCGCTTTGGAATTTGTGGTAATTTTCTGTTTGAAAATTGGAAAAATGAGAAGGTAAGTGCCGAGAGATTTATTTGTGCATTAATCAATTTACTTGTTTTGTTACTTGGTGCCCAGCAGACATCAGAAGTTCATATTAATAATGTCTGTTCCACTGGTTACCACTGACCTTGTTCTACAAATGTTGTTCTCTGGAAGAAAACCTGTTCTACTGTATGTGACAGGCCCTGATCCTGAGGCTACTGTGTTGATGCTGGCATCTTACTATCTCTAGCCAGCATGTTACAGCAAAAGCAAAACATTTGCTGTGTACAGAATTCTATGTCAGGATTACTTGACATTGGCATCTTACTGTCATTAGCCAGCATGTTACAGCCAAAGCAAAACATTTACTGTGTAGAGTTCTATGCTATGTCAGGATTACTTGACACTGGCATCTTACCATCTTTAGCCAGCATGTTATAGCAAATGCAAAACATTTGCTGTGTACAGAGTTCTGTGTCAGGATTACTTGGCACTGGCATATTACTGTCTCTAGCCAGCATGTTATTGTTAAGCAAACGCAAACTTTTACTGTGTACAGAGTTCTATGTCAGGATTACTTGACACTGGCATATTACTGTCTCTAGCCAGCAGGTTATTGTTAAGCAAACGCAAAACACTTGCTGTGTACAGAGTTCTATGTCAGGATTACTTGACACTGGCATATTACTGTCTTTAGCCAGCATGTTACAGCCACAGCAAAACATTTACTGTGTAGAGTTCTATGTCAGGATTACTTGACGCTGGCATCTTACTGTCTCTAGCCAGCATGTTATAGTAAATGCAAAACATTTGCTGTTTACAGAGTTCTATGTTGGGATTACCTGACACTGGCATATTACTGTCTCTAGCCAGCATGTTATTGCTGAGCAAACACAAAAACATTTGCTGTGGACAGAGTTCTATGTCTGGATTACCTGACACTGGCATATAACTGTCTCTAGCCAGCATGTTATTGTTAAGCAAACACAAAACACTTGCTGTGTACAGTTATATGTCAGGATTACTTGACACTGGCATATTACTGTCTCTAGCGAGCATATTATAGCAAATGCAAAACATTTGTTGTGTACAGAGTTCTATGTCAGGATGACTTGACACTAGCATATTACAGTTTCTAGCCAGAAGGATACAACAAAAGCAAAACATTTGTTGTGTACAGAGTTCTAAGTCAGGATTCCTTGACACTGGCGTATTACTGTCTCTAGCCAGCATGATACAACAAAAGCAAAACATTTGTTATGTACAGAGTTCTACATCCGGATTACTCTACACTGGCATTTTCCTGTCTCTAGCCAGCATGTTACAGCAAAACATTTGCTGCGTACAGTGTTCTATGTCAGGATTACTTTCAGCTAAAGCAATCTTTATGACATGAGAAACTCATTACTGAAATTCCCCACCACCTGTTTATTACAGAACAGTATGTACAGATGTGGGGAGACAATCACACATCCTACCTTCCCACCCAATAAACCTCAGGGTTTCAGTAGTCAGGTCAAGTCAATATACTTTCATCATCCCTCACAGGACAATTCAACTAACTACTAAAAGCTCATTAATTTTTTTTAATTTTGGGGGGATTTAGGAATGCTAACTGTACGTGACAGATACAAACAACATAACCACTGACCTCACTCTACTAGTCTGTATCATTCATGTGATGTGTTTTGTTTCATTAGGAAAATAAAAGTTGAAACATATCTTCCATAGATGAAACAGACTACTGACCTCACTCCTTATTTTAAGAAAATGAAACACAATAACAAAACATAGACCACTGGCCCCACTCCACAAGTCTGTATTATGTGAGGCGTTTAAGAAAATAAAACATACCTTATAGAGACTGACAAAACATAGACCACTGTCCGCAATCCACAAGTGTGTATTTAAACCAATTTTGTTGTTACAAGAGTTTTTAGAGAAAATGAAACATACCTTACACAGACAGACAAAACAGAGACTACTGACCTCATTCTACACGTCACTATTGTCTGAGTTTTTCAGAAAATGAAACACATCTCACAGACAGCTATAAAACATAGACTAATGAACTCAACCCAGACCCCTGTTTTTGTGTGTTTATTTTCAACAAAGCGAAACATACCATGCATGGACAGACAACAGACAGACCATTGAACTCATTCCACAAGTATCTGAATTCTAACCAAGCACACCTTACACAGACAGACGCAGCATGGACTACTGACTTCACCGCAGGTGTCCGGTATCTTTGAGTTTTTTTAAGGAAACAAAACATACCCTTACACAGACCAGACACAACACCGATCAGTGACCTAAATCCAGAAGTATCTAAATTATGTGCTGTTTCCAAGAAAAACAATCTTATTATGGAACACACACCGCCGCCCTCCCTCCGCAAGTGTCTTCTCCTGCATGGTTTTCAAGGACATGAAACACACTTATCATGGACAGACGCATAAAAGACCCCTGACCTCAATCTGCTGGTGCATGTAGTTTGTAAGGTTTTCTAGGAATAGTAGTAGTAAACTGGTGTTTTATACCCAGTCAACCAGTGCAGTTATATCAGGGCGAAGTTTTCTAGGAAACGAAACATACTTATAAAATTAAAAGTCATACAGACATGACATCCAAACACATAAAAGGTTCCAGAGAATGCTATTTGTTAGGACAAAAACACAGTCTGCAAAATTTGAGGATGATCCCCTTTGTCAAGCTACAAAACAACACTTAACAATTAAACAGTGAAAAAGACTTGACGTCACTCCACAAATGTCTGTTTTCCGTGTGTTCCCAAGGTAATAAAACATACTTTACATCGACAGACACAACACAGACTGCTGATCTCATGTCACAAAAGTAGTTTTCTGAGCCGTTTCAAAGACAGATACACAGTGAACCACTGACCTCACTCCTCAAGTGTCTGTTTTCTGAGCTGTTTCAAAGACAAACACACAACACACAAGAGACTTCACCCCACAAGTGACTGTTTTCTGAGCTGCTTCAAAGACAGACACACAATGAACCAGTGACCTTGCTCCACAAGTGTTAATTTTCTGAACTGCTTCAAAGACAAACACACAACAGACCTCACCCCACAAGTGACTGTTTTCTGAGCTGCTCCAAAGACAAACACACAATGAATCAGTGACCTCACCCCACAAGTGCCTGCTTCAAAGACAGATACACAATGAACCAGCGACCTCACTCCACAAGTGTCTGTTTTCTGAGCTGCTTCAAAGACAAACACACAAGAGACCTCACCCCACAAGTGCCTGATTTCTGAGCTGCTTCAAAGACACACACACAATCAACCACTGACCTCACTCCACAGGTGTCTGTTTTCTGTGCTGTTTCCAAGGCGACTGCATGTCAGCCGTCGGTTGCTGAGCCAGGGTGAGGTCCCATGTCGGCGAGAGCGTCTAAGTGAGCAGTGGATGCGAGAAGCCATAAGCTGGACTTGGCGCAGCACAAGGAGGGCAATGTTGCGAGATGTCTGTGACCAGTCATGCGCGGAGGACTCCATTTCAATGTTGGATGTGAGGTTCTGTAGTACATCCAACACCCTGCATTCAAAGAGACAAAAAAATATGTGAACATGTTCTTTAAAAATATATATTTTACTCTTTTTATGCATGCATGCAAGCACATTCCATCCAAACTCTACGGCACACATATATGCATGCAAGGTAACCATGCAGCACTCATGCGTACTAACTTTCTGGGGGCCTGACTGTCTGTATAATGTTTTGGCAGGACTCTGATGGCTGTCTGTCACACTCTCAACAAGCAGAGAGTGCAGCGACAGCATGTACCAACCTCTTGGTGGCACAACCGTCTGTGTCTCAACAAGCAAAGAATGCAGCGTCAGCATGTACCAACCTCTTGGTGGCACAACTGTCTGTGTCTCAACAAGCAAAGAATGCAGCGTCAGCATGTACCAATCTTTTGGTGGCACAACTGTGTCTCAACAAGCAGAGAGTGCAGCGACAGCATGTACCATCCTTTTGGTGGCACAACTGTCTGTGTCTCAACAAGCAGTGAATGCAGTGTGTACTCACATTTCGGTGGCACAAATGTCTATGCTTCAGCATACAGTGCCATACAGTGTGTGTGTGTGTGTGTGTGTGTGTGTGTGTGTGTGTGTGTGTGTGTGTGTGTGTGTGTGTGTGTGTGTGTGTGTGTGTTTGATTTGTTTTTCTGTTATCATTATTTTCAACTCTGTATATATTTGAACATTTGACTACTATACATGTATAGTTGCACTTTTGGGAAGGGGTGGGTGGGTAGGGGCTGTTTGTACTTTATTGGTATTGGTGTCCTTTGGTAGTTTTTAGCTTGCGAGAGCTTACATGCATGCACTGTGTGCATCTGGCACTGTGAACATGCGAGGTTTTGTGTGGAAGTTTTTTATGTGCTATATATATATAAATTTTCATTCATTCATTCATTCACACACATGTACTAAGCCAGTAATGGCATGACTGTGTCTCTGCATGCAATGAATGCTGTCTCAACTATTCTACTAATCTGCTGGTGGCAAAGTGTCACATGATTATGATATACTAAATAACCTATTGGTGGAGTGACTGTGTCTCATCAAGTACACAGCAGTGCCAAAAAGACTGAAATGGTGAACCCCTCAGTTTTTCAGTCTGCAACCATTTTAACTTTGGAATACATCTCTAGTTCCAAGGAAAGGGGAAAGGGTCCTCTAATTCATTTTGCAGAGTAAGTGATAGTTTATTTAATCACAACTTTGCCTAAAAACTAAGTACGCTTAAGTTAAGAGAACCTGTTGCGGGCAGTGAATGGAGAATGTACTAACCTTTTGGTGGCACGACTGTCCACCTGTGCCTCAGTAAGCAGCGGTGCTGGTAGAGACGAGAGGTTGCTGCTCAACCACAGCAGATTCTGTGACACCTGGGGTAAAAATTCAACACACACATCATCAGTGGCGTTGAGAATGAATTCACCTGTGAAGTGCATTCATCACAATTCTGTAATTTTACAGACTGAAACTGCCACAAATCAGGTACTTTTTTTAAACCAGCAGTGAACCAGCCAGCACTACCATGGGACAAGTTTCACTTCTGGTCAGACAGAATATGCGTGGTTCATTATAGGTATGGTTGATTTTTTTTCATCTTTTTGGGGGGTGGGGTGGGGGGAGGGGGCAGTTTCAAAGCATGGATGGACATGTTGGCTGGCCCCCAAAACAGATCACCCCTTTTGCACTTCCCAACTTCATATTTCAACTGACCATGTCAGTAGTGAGCCCAATCTCTCTTTGATTCCATGACCCAATGTGACCTCCCTCATGAACATTCTTAAGAATGTTCCATTGTCAGACATCATGCCAAGATGGCATGCTGACTGTTCGCCTCTCAATTACTCATCTCATATAATCACCCTTGTTAAAAGAGTACATAAGGCTTGGGCATGCTGGTAGGCTTGGGCATGCTGGTATTGTCAACACTTCCATCTAATTTGTCAATACCAGATTAAAGAAAAATATAAAAAAGGAACAGAGAGAAACAACAACAAAATAAAACAAATGTGTTATATAAATGCATAATGGCAAATGTCAGTGCCATATGGCTGCAAGCTGCAAATCCCACCTACCAACTATCATCTCCTAGCTGTTTAACAAGACCCATACAAAAAAGCCCAAGTCTTAACCAAACAAATGTTTGAGAATTTTCTGGAACAAAAATCAGGAGAATGGACCGTTAGCAAAAAAAATGACAAGACAGAAGAGCAAGAGGACTAGGCAGAAGAACAAGAGACATGACATGACAGGGGAATCAAATGACAGCCCTGAGATTCTGGACTGGTTTGGGGGGGGGGGGGGGGGGGGGGGCAACATTCTAGTATCTACATCCCCAGCCTCCCTTCAGGGTTTGCCAAGGCCAGACAACTCCAATCACATGACCATTCGTGGAAGTCACCAATGCAATTTTCAAAAGTTAAAGGGCAGCAACGGTGTAGTGCGTAACTTACAGCTTCCGAGGACAAAGCCAGTGGCAGCAAGCGATGCTGGAGAATGGAGGTCAGGTAGTGGACATCAGTGGACATAACACCAGAGATCAGCTCCTGCTTGGACGATACAGCCTCATGCTGTAGCCTTAGCATGTAAGTGGCAACATCGGTCACGTTCACATCCTCCTGCAACAGTATGCATGATCACGATCAGCAGGCTCTGCTGAACGACATAGCAGCTGCCACCAAGCTCTTCACAAAAGTCGCAAGCACTGCTAGCAGCCTTCCCATTGGCCCTGATATAACCCTATGTGGTTGACTGGGCTCAAAGCACCAACTAACTAACTAACTAGCAGCCTTCCCATTGGCCCTGATATAACCCTATGTGGTTGACTGGGCTCAAAGCACCAACTAACTAACTAACAGCCTTCCCATTAACCCTGATATAATCCTGTGTGGTTAACTGGGCTCAAAGCACCAACTAACTAACTAACAGCCTCCCCATTAGCCCTGATATAACCCTATGTGGTTGACTGGGCTCAAAGCACCAACAACAACTAACTAACAGCCTCCCCATTAGCCCTAATATAACCCTATGTGGTTGACTGGGCTCAAAGCACCAACTAACTAACTAACAGCCTCCCCATTAGCCCTGATATAACCCTACGCGGTTGACTGGGTTCAAAGCACCAACCAACTAACAGCCTTCCCATTCCAGAGCTGCACCCCGACACCGAGATCCTCATCAAGTAAATGAACATGAACATGGTCAGTACTCCCTCTACTGATGCACCAGCTGCCATTATAGCAAAATGATTTGCACAGTATAAGAGCTAACCGTCATTCTTATTATCATTATATTATTCCGAAATGTTAGTTCAGAACGCTGCAATTGTTCCAACTACAGGTGCACCCGAAGTGGGCCTGTTCCAAACCTAATCCTAAGACTGTTCTAAGCGACCTCAATCTGGCCTACCTGAGCAAGTTTCTCCAGGCCGCGCGTCAGGTCTGATGTGAAGGCACAGGCTGTTGTGTTCAGATCCTTCCACACACCACGTCGATCGCACATGTATGTCACAAACTTCTCTGGCCCGCCCACCTGGCATGGCTGTTTGGCCTTGATTCCGGCCAGCATTTCCTCAAAAACATACTTGCCCTTGGGTGTGACCTGCGTGACTTGAGGGCAGGACAGACCAATGTAGTTGAGTACTTCCACCTCAACGTGCTTGGTGACTTGGCCTTGGGGGGTGGTCACCTGTGGAACCAAAAAGCTGGTGAAACATTGTGTGGAGGACATACCACAAAGCACAATACTTTAGACTGTTGGAGTAAATTTCGACTCAATTTTCCTATCCCCACAAAACATTATTACAAGCATGAGAATTGTCAACAACAACAAAAAATCTGCAGCCTCAGGGGGCGGAAAGGAAAAGAGAAGCCTGCTTCCCTGAACACAATCGTAGATGACAGCAAAGATGCTGGTACTTCAAGGGACAAAAAAATAATCTTTATATTTTAATCTGTTCTCTTCTTAACTATGTCAATAAAGTGCAACTGAACTCACCATGAAGTGAGACTGAACTCATCACAAAGTGTGCTGAGCCAGCCACAAAGTGTAACTCAACTCACCGTAAAGTGTGACTGAACTCATCACAGAGTGTGACTGAACCAGCCACAAAGTGTGACTGAACCAGCCACAAAGTGTAACTCAACTCACCATGAAGTGTGACTGAACTCATCACAAAGTGTGACTGAACCAGCCACAAAGTGTGACTGAACCCACCATGAAGTGTGACTGAACTCATCACAAAGTGTGACTGAACCAGCCACAAAGTGTAACTCAACTCACCATAAAGTGTGACTGAACTCATCACAAAGTGTGACTGAACCAGCCACAAAGTGTAACTGAACTCACCACAAAGTGTGACTGAACTCATCACAGAGTGTGACTGAACCAACCACAAAGTGTAACTGAACTCACAATAAAGTGTGACTGAACTCATCACAGTGTGACTTAACCAGCCACAAAGTGTAACTGAACTCACCATAAAGTGTGACTGAACTCATCACAAAGTGTGACTGAACCAGCCACAAAGTGTAACTGAATTCACCATTTTAACATCTGACCCTTTTCGAAGCCTAACTGAAGAGCCATTTATTTTCCGCCACTCTCATTGTGAACAGCGTTGCTTTTATTCATGACAGAAGTCATCTTGTCAGGACAAACGCAAAGGTTTATGCTAAACAGTCAGTTGAATCACCTCCACAAATATCCTGTTCAAAAGAATGCAAGCAAACTGTGAGGAAACAGTGCTAAAAAAAAAAAAGTTAAAAAGTTAATTTAGACTCCCCCCATCAGACTTTCTCTCTCTCTCTCTCTCCTCCAAATGGCTGAACCTCAGAAAATAGCCCCAACTCATACAATTCCCCTGCCTGCTATTAATCATTCAAGACAATGCATGACTGCAAACTGCAAAATCAATCCAAATCCAAATAAAAATTTAGTTCCAATCTGCACTCCCGAAAAAGATTCATCACCATCAATCATCCTCAACCCACCTGACAGCTCCAGATTCCTTCGTGAGACTTGTCCAGATTCTCCACCACCAGGCTGTGGAGGACGATGGTCCGGTCTGGGCTGTAACTGGTATGCACAAAGATGCCTGCTGTTTTGTTTGTGGTGATCACGATGTTGCCTCCCTCCCGCACCCAGGCGATGATGGTGCGTGAGTGGATCACAGAAGCACGGCATTCAAATGGGAGCTTGTCACCCTCAAACACCAGCTGACTGTGAGATGGTTTGATCTCAAACACTGGGAGTTGTAGATCGTGCTCTGTAAAACACCAGTTACATCATCTCAGCATTTTTTCTCTCTCGACACGCACACACACATGCGTACTCATGCACACAACACACACACACAACACACACACACACACACACACACACACACACACACACACTCCCAAACATCCACACACAAACCTTCTCCCCAGTCAGATTTATGACTTCACTGTCAAAGCTAAAATTGTGCTCCACCCCAACACACACACACACACACACACACACACACACACACACACACACACACACACATATTTAAAACCTAAGTAAGTAAACAAACTTGGTGTTTTACACCCAGTCAACCAATGTGATTATATCAAGGCAAATTTAAAAACTGCTTATAAACCAAACAAAAATGCACTATACAGAACTTCTAAAAATGTATAATACACACAAATCAACCACTTTCAAACAACAAATGCATCTAAAACACAATAACACACCAGTGAAGCTCTGAAACTGCAGTTAAAACTGATTTCTCCCAGTTTACTATTCTCATTTTACTGGAAGACTGATGTCAGGCTCATTGCAATTAAGTTCTGGTAACTGGATTATACCATCCTGCGACTGTGACTCATACAGGGGTACTACCTCAAAACAAGTCCATCACAGATGAAATAAGCTGGAGTGATGAGAGTTTTGTAAGGACTGCAGAAACCAGCATCCCATAGAGTAGTCAGTTTGTTGGCATACCACAGTGCAATTGGTCAGCTGTCACTTTGCTGGCTTACCACAGTGCAACCAGACAGTCGTCAGTTTGTTTGCTTACCACAGTGCAAACGGTCAGCTGTCACTTTGCTGGCTTACCACAGTGCAACCAGACAGTCGTCAGTTTGTTTGCTTACCACAGTGCAAACGGTCAGCCGTCACTTTGTTGGCTTACAACAGTGCAACCAGTCAGCTGTCAGTTTGCTGGCTTACCACCATGCAACCAGTCAGCTGTCAGTTTGTTGGCTTACCACAGTGCAACTGATCAGCAGTCAGTTTGTTGGGGTACTACAATGCAATTGGTCAGCTGTCAGTTTGTTGGCTTACCACAGTGCAACCGATCAGCAGTGGTTTGTTGGGGTACTACAATGCAACTAGTCAGCTGTCAATTTGTTGGCTTACCACAGTGCAACTGATCAGCTGTCAATTTGTTGGCTTACCACAGTGCAACTGATCAGCAGTCAGTTTGTTGGGGTACTACAATGCAACTGGTCAGCTGTCAATTTGTTGGCTTACCACAGTGCAACCAGTCAGCAGTCAGTTTGTTGGGGTACTACAATGCAACTGGTCAGCTGTCAATTTGTTGGCTTACCACAGTGCAACCAGTCAGCAGTCAGTTTGTTGGGGTACTACAATGCAACCGGTCAGCCGTCAATTTGCTGGCTTACCACAGTGCAACTGGTCAGCCGTCAGCTTGCGCAGCATACGTCCCTGCATGGGTGACGGCAGAGCGCACACCGTCTCTCTTGCCAGTCGGACCTTCTTGCTCTCCGCCCACTGCACAACCCACCGCAGGTGGCAGTCGCATCGCAGGTAGTCAGACCCAAAGTCACTGCGACAAGCAATCATGTCAGACTACTGTCACTCCAACAAAGGAATCCTGTCAGGCTACTGCCACTCTGAGAAAAGCAATTATGTCAGACTACTGCCATTCCAACAAAGCAATCATGTTTAGATTACTGTCACTGTAACAAAGCAATCCCATCAGATTACTGCCACTTAACAAAAGAAAACAATCACATCAGATAACTGTCAGGTTATGGTGACTGCAACAAGAAATCAGGTCAGAACTCAGATCGCCTGTCACCGCAACAAAGCAATGTCAGATTACCATGACTGTGACAATGGGAGGGGGGGGATCTATTAAGATTCATGTGGTTATACACAAACATCAAACATAAATTTTCAAAGAGGCAGTCCCTTCAACACTGCCTTTGTTCAGAAAGGCATATCAGGTTACAACATGGTGGTATTGTCAGCCATTCCATCTAATTTATCAAAACCTGATTAAAATAAAGGAATGGACAGTACGACATGGCATGGTGGTACTGTCAGCCATTCCATCTAATTTATCAAAACCTGATTAAAATATTAAAATATAAAAAAAGGAATGGACAGAAACTTTTTTTTTATTAAAAAACATTATTATGCATAATGGCAAATACCAGTGCGATATGGCAGCAAGATTAAGATTCATGTGGTTATACACAAACATCAAACATAAATTTTCAAAGAGGCAGTCCCTTCAACACTGCCTTTGTTCAGAAAGGCATATCAGGTTACAACATGGTGGTATTGTCAGCCATTCCATCTAATTTATCAAAACCTGATTAAAATAAAGGAATGGACAGTACGACATGGCATGGTGGTACTGTCAGCCATTCCATCTAATTTATCAAAACCTGATTAAAATATAAAAATATAAAAAAAGGAATGGACAGAAACTTTTTTTTTATTAAAAAACATTATTATGCATAATGGCAAATACCAGTGCGATATGGCAGCAAGCTTCACATACACCTACCTATTATCACCTCCTAGCTGCTCACTACAAGCCATACAAAAGGCCTATCTCGATGAAAAATGTTGGAGAATTTTCTGAAAAATTGTCAGGAGAATGGACCATTAGCAGAAAAATGACAAGACAAAAAGACAGGACTAGGCAGAAAAATGAGAGGAGATAGGAAATGGGAATTAAATGACAGCCCTGAAATTCCACACAGGAGAGACGCATCAGATATTAGATATCCCTGGCCTCACTTCAGGTGGTTGGTGAGGGATTTGGGGGGGCGGGGGGGGAGAAAGGGGGGAGGGGTTATCAAACTCTGATGCAAAATTAACAATGATAAAAAAAGTTACATCTCTGCAGAGTAAAAGGAAGTACAAAGGTAAAAAAAAAAAAAAGGCTCACATTCTGCGTAGTGAAGTCAGGTCATTGAAGGTGCCGTCTGGGATGGTGTTGATGTGGTTATTATTCAACCATCTGAAATGGTCAAATGCAAAACTGAGTTCAGCTACTCCTCAATGTCCAAAACCAAATTATTAACCACAGACTTCATTCTTGCTCAATCAATGATGCAAATGGGCTCCACACAACAACAACAAAAAACTCCCAGAACTGTGTGCTGATCTTTTGAAAAGCCTGTTGGTCACTTCACTGTCTTACCATCTGGAATGGGGAGAAGATGAGGAAAGGACTTGAAAGACATGAACTGGGGTAAACACACACACACACACACACACACACACACACACACACACACACACCCACTCTGGTCTTTTCTACTTTTCTACCTCTATACACTCAAGCTTCCTGCCATCCATAAAATATTTGTACTTGGGATTATCCTTCCCTACATGTAAAACTTTGCATTTATCATTCTTGAATTTGATCTGCCAGTCCTGTGTCCACTGCACCAGCTGACCTATGCCGATTTTGCAGCAGCTTGCTATGTTCATCAGACTCTGTATCAGTATTTACATCTTTCTGTCATCAGCAAAAATCTTGATGAAGCATTCCTGAATTTGGGACATATCAATACTAAAGTAAACAAACAGTGTAATACCCAGGACACTCCCCTGGTGAAGACCATTCATCACTGCCACATCTTCTGAGCACTCACCACTAACATTGACATGGTGAGTCCTATCTGTCAAAAAGCTTTCAAAGCAATCAAGGGGTTCATCATGTGTACCATAACCTTTCAACTTTATCAGAAGTCTTTTGTGTGGGACCTTATCAAATGCCTTTTGCAGATCCAGATAAACAACATCCACTGGCTTTTTTCTGAAGTAGTTATATTCTCACTATTAAGATAAAATGTTTTTGCCAGTTATCTTGTACTCCTCTAGTGAACCCTTTCATCACACTGGGTTACATAAAAAAGGAAACAGCACAACACAAAGAAAAAGGTGGGATAAGGGCATGGATATCATCAAATGCTCTTTTTCTACTGTTATCAGAACACAAATAAATGCTTACAATTTTTCCAGCTTGGGGAGGCCTGTGAACATGCTGCTGTTGATAGTTCCAATTTTGTTGTTGCTCAAATCCCTGGGGGGAAAAAGGCAAGATAAAAAAAACAGTCAGTTCAAGATGGTACAAAAACATGTGGGAAACTCAGAAGACCCATATGTGCCCCACCCAATCTCTCATAAGTTTCCAACATTCCTTTATTTGAAATGATTCTAGTGTTAGTCATAATGGCCTTATCTGATAATTTCAGGGTAGATCACATTTACTGCTGCTACCTCTACATGACTGTGTGTGTGTGTGTGTGTGTGTGTGTGTGTGTGTGTGTGTGTGTGTGTGTGTGTGTGTGTGTGTGTATGTGTGTGTGTGTGTGTGTGTGTGTGTGTGTGTGTGTGTGTGTGTGTGTGTGTGTGCCTGTGCACATCTGTGTGTGTGTTGTATGTGTATTTGTGATGTGTGTGTGTGTGTATCTGTGTGTGTGTGTGTGTGTGTGTGTGTGTGTGTGTGTGTGTGTGTGTGTAACATTATATATTATTTGTTAGGTATTATGTATACATTTCTGTTAACTGTGTAAAGCACAGTGAGCTCATCCTTGTCAACGAGATACCACACTACAGAAGTGGCCACTAGTGGCTGCTAGTATTAGTATCATTAACCTTTCCCATCCCTCACCTCCAAACCACATATATTTATAAAAATTATAGATATGTGATGCAAACACAAACACACACCTTCAAACACACGTATAACAAACGATGCACACACTCTCACTCATTCATTTACTCACTCACCAATATATGCACACATATAGTTAAAGACCTCACCCCCGCCCCCCCAAAAAAAACCCAGTGTGAGCCAATTAATCTTCCAAGGCAAGCATGTTCATAAGTAAACACTCCACAAGAACTTTGAGACCTAAACGAAAGACTAAAGTGGAGATGACAATACCGACACATACAAATACATTCCTGTGGGATGAGCAAACACCACACACTTGTCACAGAGACATCCTATTGATTTTCCCCGATTCCACATGATTCAAGAGACCAGTGAAGCAAACAACAGTATTCAGCCATGCACAAAGGGAAGAGCACTCACAGATGGCGAAGGTTCTGAAGCCCCTCAAAGGCCCCAGGCTCTATGATGCTGATGTCGTTGTTGCTCAGGTTTCTGGAACAAACAACAAAGCATCATCAGTAAAACAGGCTCCAATGTTTTCTTCTAACGGTCATCATTTCACTGTATCAGTGTATGTCTTGGTAATAGGCTCCAATGTTTTCTTCCAACAGTCATCATTTCACAGTATGTCTTGGTAATAGGTTCCAGTGTTTTCTTCTGACAGTCATCATTTCATTGTACTTTGGTCCAAACAATTTCAAAATCTGGACCAAACAGAACCTTTCTGTTTTCTCCACAGAAATGAAAATGTTCAGACTAACTTTCCTACATTTTTCAACTTCTTTCATGTTCATGTTTTTGTTAGCAGTCTGAACAATTTCATTTCTGTTGAGAAAACAAACAAAAATCGTTATTTTAACTTTCCCATATTTTTTTTACTTTTTTCATGTTCCTGTGTTTCTGTTAGCAAACTCAAAGAAATAAAAGACAAAGAGAACAAAGTGCACAAAAACAGAACAGAGAAAGCGAAAGAAAACCATCAGAGTATAAAAAATTTTATAATTTGACCTTGAGAAAAAAGAACGTAGTAAACACACTTTAAACAGTCACGGAGTGAAGGCATGGTTTTCATCCCTTCAAAAAAAATCAAAAAATATCTAAAAAGGCATGTTTTTCATTCCTTCAAATAAAAAATTCTAAAAAGGCACATTTTTCATCCCTTCCAAAAAAATAAATCTAAAAAGGCATGTTTTTCATCCCTTCCCAAAAAAATAATTAAAATCTAAAACAGGTTTCCTTATAATTATTGTTAATTTTATAAAGTACCAAAAAACTTTATCAGGAGACAGACTATACTTAAGTCTTAGTTACTAACTCAGCACCAACTCTAGTATGAATATCATGAAATGATAATGAAATTCACCAAAAACAAACAAATAAAAGTCTGAGAGTGATCATACACTGAAGAGAACTGGGCAAAATGAAGATGAATGAACCTGGAAGCTGAAAAAAGAAAGAGTGAATTCCAGACAGCTTGTGAACTTAGAAGCAAAGCTGTATTCCGGCCTTCTCCATGCTTACCAGTAACCAGAGAGAATACTGACAGGTTCAGATTCTCAGCAGATGAGACAGATCTATAATTTCTCCATCTTCAATATCCGGCCATGGGTATAAGGGCAGTCTTCATCAGCCAACAAACTGGCTTGTTTGCAACAGGATGGTACTAGTACAGTAGTAGTGGCAACAGCATAGGCAGAATAACCAAGTGGGACTATCCTGAGACCCATAATAGTTAATACTTCATGCCAGAAATTCAGAAGCTCTTGCAAACACAGAACTCCCATTTGGACAGACAGCGTGTCCCACTGCAACATAATTATGTCAGTTGTGCATGCTGAAAATCAGTTTTGTTTTTTAAGTGCCATGAAGCGGTTCCTGATCTACAGATACATATATTTTTCTTATCACTCTCCACCCTCCGAGTTCTGGTCAAGACCAACAGTGTGCCCTATTACATGCAGAATCAAATACTACCCACAGCAGTCAAACTCAAGCCAATGGAAACCACCAAGGTCAGTATACTTGGTACACTGATTCATGTCAAGATCTTCCATGGCTACATAAGCAACAACAACAAAATGTTAAAGCAGATCCATCAAAGGTGATAGAATAGCCAACTGACTGTGACTGGTAAAATGAAGATTAAGAAAAATGAGAAGATCCAAAAGAACAGCTTACAAGTTACATTACACACTCTGACATGATCCAGGAACATTATTAGGAATGCACAGTATAGGAGGACAAAGACCATGATGGTACTGAACAAAATAATAATTTGGAAAGCGACATGGAACTCTCAGGCTACAAAACAGACAGAGGGGAGAAGGAGGGGGAACTAAGGGGGGCTAAGGGAGGCTCTACAAAGATAACAGTGAACAGGATACAGTCTGTAATCAAGCAGACATCAGCCTGAAATCAAGTGGAAGCACAGACGGCAATTTGTTTTTCAATGGGTCGCTTCACAAGTTAAAGCTACTTCCATCCCTGCCACTGAATCTGAAACAAAAACAAATGAAAACGAACTGGCCCTTCTTCCATTTTTGTTTTGTTTTTTTGTTTGTTTTTGCTTGCTTTTGCTTTTGTTCTTGGTTGGGTTGTTTTAGTGTGTTTGTTGTTGTTTTTTGTTGTTGTTGTTGTTGTTTTGGGGGTGTTGTGTGTGTGTGTGTGTGTGTGTGTGTGTGTGTTGCTGTTGTTTTGTTTTTGTTTTGTTTGGGGGGGGGGGGGGAGGAGCTGTTGTCTGTTTTTATTTTATTTTTGTTGTTGAGTTTTTTGGTGGTACTTTTTCAGTTTTATTTTTTATTGTTGTTTTGTTTTGTTGGGGGGGGGGGTATTTCAAATATTCAAACAGCTGACACTCCAGGCAAACAAAGAGTAGCAGACAAGGGGAAAGGGGGGGGGGGGGGGGGGCTGCACGCTCAAATGCTTTCCTGGTTTCAGATGTCAACATAAACAAGCATAAAATGTGCATGCTGTCTGTTTCCAAGCAAGCCTTGCTTTAGCTTTGAAATGTTGTGGATAAGCACACTGGAGTTTACTCTTTTGGAAACCAAAATAAAAACTTCAGTTGCCCCAGGCCAAGTAACCGCCTATCCCAAGACCCTGCAGTGTCAAACAACCAGTTGCAGCACATTAAATGATTAATGAAATGTTTTATGCGATATTTAGTTATGAACTTTGGGAAAAAGGGCTGAAGGGCAAATGACCTGCCTGCCTTCAGATCTTCACTGAAGGAATGGATGTTAGGACAGGCCTAGCAACAATCAGTATCAGTGATCTTTTAAACCAGTTTTTAACACAACCACAGCTGAACAATTTTATCATGAGGACATAACCAATTCCTAAATTAGTCAACTGCCTTTTTAATCACTCCACACACAATCTCACTGCTGAGTCAGTTCACTAATGATCAGGGTATAACTACATGTGTACAACATCATCATCACGAAGAAACAAAGAAAGAAGAATCAACTTTCAGAGACCCAGAAAGGGTAGCTCTGGACATCTATGTGATTTATGTGGGCAGTTTCACTGCGTGGACATGGATTTTTTTTAACTTTCTGCCTTCTTGTTGATGTGGCTAATTCTCTGACTAAACTCCTTCTGCTAACATACATCCCCAGCTTTGCACCCTGTTTTAGAATGCAATTATATGGCCATCAATGCTGCCAGGTGCTTCAAAATGTCAGCCTTCAGCACTACCACCATGAGACAACTGACAGAATACTCTGACCAGACAATCGATAGAATGGTTTGACTAGGAGTAGGCTGCAATACCAGTGAGTAACAAGTATTGTGCACATCCACCAAAGACCTCTCTCTCTCTCTCTCTCTCTCTCTCTCTCTCTCTCTCTCTCTCTCTCTCTCTGTCTGTGTGTGTGTGTGTGTGTGTGTGTGTGTGTGTGTGTGTGTATAACATGGTTATTGTTTGATTGGTGATAATGGTAGACTACAATACTTAAGATTCTGTTTGTTTGAAATGTATGTTAATGTGGTTTTCACCATAACACATTTGTACAGTGCAGTGAGTTTAACTCTGGTTAATGAACAGCGCTTTATAAGAATTATTATTATTATGAATTTCTTGGAATTCTGATTTGGATATGCCCTCCCCCAACAGCTGTGCAATGAGTGGATACCAGTCCAAATGCAGCAAGCAACTGCATAACCCCCCCCCCCCCCACCCCCCCATGAACAACAAAAACTCTTTTTTTTAAGAAAATGATGGGAACAGCTGTTCCTTCATTTTTGTAAATTACAGCTCTGCAGCTTACCTGCAGCTGTTTCAGCATCTTTTTTGTGAATGGGAAAGACAAAGTTATGTAATAACAAATGCAACCAAATGCAGCAATTGCCTATACTACATTGACACTGCATGAATGCAGTCAGTCAGAAAGCGGTTCAGATGAGACTGAGAAAGACAGCAGCAGTGGTGAGGAAGAGATGGTGAGTTCCAGTGGCATTATGGAAGTTGTGGTCCCAGAGACTGTGTGTGCCTGTGCCATGTGCATGCATGCATGAATGCATAAAATAATACACCCCCCACCCCACCCTTCTTTTTTTTTTTTTAAACAATGAAGTATACATACATGTGTATAACAACAAGAGGCTTGAGGGGAGGGCAGCACCAACCAAATATCGACCAGGTGTATGACTTCAAAAGAAATAAAAATATGCCCTGCACTCCTTGAAGGCTTACCAGCACTAAAATGTTTCAAGTGTGAAGGGACCACAGAGAGAGTCCCCCAGGGACAGGGCTATGGTGACAGATTCACAGAAAGCCACAGACAGAAGCCCAGCCGGTGGGAGACAGAGAGATACCCACAGAGGCAGAGGGAAAGGGGGGAAAGGAGGGTGGGGGGTGGGGGGGGGAGCCAGACAGAGAGAGACTGAGAGAGAGTGTGTCACAAACTCCAAGCACTGGTTTACGACATGAGGAAGGTGCCGGAAAGCGATGCTCCGAGTGTGAGTGTGTCAGTCACTCTCATCTGGCCTTAAAAACAGTACAACAAACATACACCTAACACAATACCAAAACAGGCAGGATTAATTTAAGACACCATGCCAAAAGTCTTCAAATTAGGGTTTGATGTCACTGGAGGAAAAGGGGGAAAGGGGAGAGGGGGAGGGAGGGGGGTGGACTCACAGATCGAGAGAGTCAGTCACTCCCATCTGGCCCCAACAGTACAACAACAAACCCCCGCAATACCAAAACAGGCACGATTAATTTCAGACACCGCGATAAAGGTCTTCAAAGTACGGTCTGATGTCACTAGCTGGCGCAAGATCTAACTAGCCCTCCAGCAGGGCGACTCTGACTCTTTGTGTTTGCCCTTTCAGCACAAGCGTCCGGGATGTAACTGCTGCCACCCCAATGCCAGAAGCTGCTTTAAGTGACGACGCGCCACCATAACGGTTTTAACCTTTACAGCCAGTGGCCACGATAGGCAAATACATTTCCATTTCCATGCCAGTGTGAAAACCATTTGTGGCCGCCGAGGAAAATGGGGTGACTTGGCTGGTGCTGGTGGCTGGTAGCTTACAGCAGTGACAGCATAACCATTACGATTTACACGGGGTTGTACGTATAATTTATGTCAGGAGTGGGGAGGTCAAAATGCGAGACCAATTTCCGTCACGACCTCCGACGCCGATTTGGCCTAGCGGTAAGGCAGAACCAGACCAGTCAGAAAATCCTCGGGCAATACAGAAGAAAGGGATGACACATAGAAGATCCCTGGGCGACACATCAGAAGAAAGGAAAATCCCCGGGCGACAGAAGGCCCTTGGTTCGATTCTGACGTCAGTGATGTCAGACAGCGGGAGGTCAAAATGCGAGGCCAATTTCCGTCAGGTCCCCGACGCCGATTTGGCCTAGCGGTAAGGTGTTAGGCTGGTAAGCAGGACCTTGGTTTGATTCTGCTTTGGCTCTCCTCTCTCTTCAAAAGCTGTTGTCTGTGGACACTGTCTTGTGACTTTGTCCCTCACAATAATATCGGTCCCCACCAGTATCTCTTCAGAGACAACTCGGCGTTAAACAAGTTTAACAAACCAACCAACCAAACGTGACTACCTCTTTTACAATGTGCGTAGTACTTAGTAGCCAGTACTGTGTGGTGTGTGATAGTTACTCAAACGTTCAAGAACCCCACAGGTCTTTCTTCCAGACCAGTCAGAAAATCCTCGGGCAATACAGAAGAAAGGGATGACACATAGAAGATCCCTGGGCGACACATCAGAAGAAAGGAAAATCCCCGGGCGACACATCAGAAGGAAAATCCCCGGGCAACACATCAGAAGGAAGATCCCACGGTAACACATCAGAAGAAAGGGGAAAAAAACGCGGGCGAAACGACGGAAGAAAGGAAGACGCCCGGGTGACACATCGGAAGACTAAATTGTGAACAATGTGTTTTCTGATCAATAAGCCGACCAAAAACTAATGGCCCGAATTCGTAACGATTGCGGTGAGCAAAGACCGTGCTTTAGCCGTACAATCTTTGGGGTGAGCCACCCTACTATGACCATGTGACATTGCGGTAAGCAAACGATTGCGGTAGGCAAAGACCGTGCTTAAATAAGTAAACATGGTGCTTAACGTCCACAGAAACCATAAGGCTTATTAGGGACGGGGACAAAGGGGGGGGGGGGGGGGGGGGGGGGGGGGAGGGGGGGTATGGAGGTGGGGGCAAGGGAGATTATATACTTATCGCTACACGTCACCACCAAATGACTTCGCATTAAGACGGGCAGCGATGAGAGCCATTTAATGTTTCAGTAGGAAGTGATGGACAAAGTCACAAAACAGTGTCCACAAACCACAACCTTTTTGAAGAGAAAGGCGAGCCGAAGCGGTACCGAACCGTACGCCTTACCGCTAGGCCAAACCGGCTCACTAAAGGCCGTGTTTTAGCCATGGACCTATATGGCTTTAGCCGTACAATCTTTGGGGTGAGCCACGCTACTATGACCATGTGACATTGCGGTAAGCAAAGACCGTGCTTTAGCCATGGACCTATATATGTATATATAGGTCCATGGCTTTAGCCGTACAATCTTTGGGGTGAGCCACGCTACTATGACCATGTGACAGACGTAGTCTTCCCAACCGGGTTCCCAAAGAGATGGCCTTCACCGACCAGTTGCCCCGGCTGCGGAACCAGTGCGTGTGACAGGCTGTCCCACTACTTCCAAGCCGGCGGATGCGGCTAATGGGCAAGAAGTGTCAGGGCGACGTGCCGTGGAGTTCTTCACCTCTCCGGCTCTACTGGCTTCTGTGTCAATATTCAGCACCTTCCAGCACCCTCGTTAGTGCCGTCTCCTGTCTCCCGTTAGTGTCAACTCACTCGCTCTGCATCGCTCCCCTCCTGCCCTTCCCGTTCTGACATCAGTTGCCACTGCCGTGTGCACGGAAATTACCACTGTACCGCCGAATTACCATTTACTGATCATTTACAGCATTCAAAGAACGTTTCAGTCCAAAAGCCACGAGCCAAGAAGATAATGAACCGCATGCGTTTGCTTGAATGCGAATGCCTGCCTGTCTGCCTGCCTGTCTGTCCACCTGCATGCCCATTTGCCCCCTCCCCGCCACACACACACTAAACATTATTAGTACCACAGAGAGAGAGAGGAGAGAGGTGTGTGTGGGGGGGGGGGGGGGGACGGAGAGAGACAGACTGAGAGTCAGTACAACAAATCACAAACGAAAGGGAGAAGTGTGTGTGTGTGTGTGTGGGGGGGGGGGGGGGGGGGCGCACAGACAGTAGAGACAGCAGAAAGACGGAGAGTGTTTAAAAACATGGGCGAACTGTAATCAATCTTTATCAAAGATATTCAACCACGTAGAAGAAGAAAGAAAGAAGTGGGAGGGAAACACCGATGAGAGAAATAGAAGAAAGAAAAAAAAATGTTCCGGGTGTGGAAAGCAATTCCAGCCTCCACAGAAACAGTGTGAGTCGACCCCTGTCCCAACGTTCGGCAGTGTAATCAGTCTCCTTCAGCAGACATCTGAAGTAGACCGCAGCACAATACCGACCGAAATTTAATCGGACGTATGCGTCTTCTTAATCGTAGTGGATTTCTTCTTTCCGCCCCCCCCCCCCCCCTCTCTCTCCCGCCCCCACCCCGACCCCTTCTGTTTAATTCGGTTATGCCGGCCTTGTACCGGCAGGTGGAGTGTCTCTCACCCGGAAAATCGAACAGCCACCGTGTAGCTCGCTACCCAGTTCTTCCCTCTCTATTCATTGCATCCCTTCCTCCTATCCACCCACCCACACTTTTCCGTGCCAATTTCTAATCCACACAATACAGCGGGGTTTTTTTCTTTTCTCTACACTCAAGCTTACAGCCAAACGGAATTCCTTGGGATGAGCCTGCCTGTGTGTCTCCCGCCCCCCCGCCCCACCCCCCGCCCCCCTCCCCACCCCCCTCCTCCCGTCCTCTGTTCTCTCTTTTACGCCTGACTAACAGAGGAGCAGAAAACAAAAAAACAAAGAGGTTAAAAAACACACACGCGCGGCTCTACCCGCATTGGCTTTGAAGTGGAACCAACTCTTCTTCGGAAGCCGGTCGGCTTGAGTTTTGTGAATCACAGCTGTCTGTGCGAGGAATGATTAATTTCTCCACAATGCCCCCAGAGAGCTAAGTGTATGTGTGCGGAGGTGGAGGTAGTGCGAGTGGTGGGAGGGGGTGGGGGTTGTAGGGGAGGAGGAGAGGGAGGAAGGGGGGCGGGAGGGGGGGGGGGGGAGGGGGGAGAGCTGCTTCTCGTTCTAGTGATTGCGATGTGTCGACAGAAATGTTAAGGGAAAGACGTTTGGGCCAACGGGTGGGGTATCCAGATCTGAAACTTGGAAGCAGACAATATAATGCCGAGGAAACAGCGAAGACTGAATAGAAAAAAATCCAAAGGAATTCATTCTCCTTACATAACGGGGAGAACACTTCAAGAACTAAAAGGCCCGTCGACTTTAGTGATCGAAATCATTGCATATTCCTCGCGGACACCAAATTAAGTGTTAAGGAGGGATGAGTGACGGACGTCCTTCTTTGCACCAAACAGGCCCCACGGTCAGCGTTCCACACCATACTTGTTGTACATGTCCGAGCAAATAAAACGTGTTTGATTGATTTTTTTCAACTGACCGTTCTAAAACGTTGCGGTGCATTCATGAATGATAAACTCACTATGTTTGACAGTTGACTCGTACATCCTATTACAAAGCTTACCCACTCTAAGAATTCTCTTGGCACTCTTTAATTATGTCGCCCTAATATAACGGTAATGGTTGACTGGCGTTAAAAAAAAAAAAAAAAAAAAGTTACTTACTTTAACTATGTTAGCTGATGTATGTCGGTGGTTTTGTTTGCTTACGTGCGTATGCTTACCGCTTTTCAAGACACTTTCCTTGTTGATATACTTGGTGAATAAAGAATCTGAACCATTCTCAATCTCAATCTCTACTGACAGCTCCCCTCCAGTGTAATGAAATGTGCGAAGAGTCGGACAGCAGAATACGCTGTGGTACCGAAATACTGACAGATCTGAGCACTGTCACGAAACAGTGTGTCACAAGCTCGCCAGTAATGAGATTCGTTTTGCTGCCTGCAGAACTGTCAAATGTATGCTGACATCTCTCGTCAAGAGCACAACCAAGCCTGATTGATTGGGTCTTGATCATTAACGCCCATTCAGCTGCAACAGTCACATCACTCAGGGAAAAATAAAATTCATGAAATCGAAAACTGCAAGTCCTATTCAGCTGGCACGTCACACGTCGCTTTAGCGTTGAAAAAGACTGAGAAGAGAGAGAGAGAGAGAGAGAGAGAGAGAGAGAGAGAGAGAGAGAGAGAGAGAGAGAGAAGAGAGAGAGGTATTAACAGGAACTGATTTAACTGAGAAGGTAAACATTACAACCACAACTGCCGGGGCGGGGGGTATACTCATCACCAGCCAATGTGTCACAGTGAAATGGTGCTATGTAACTGAAAATATATAGTCACCTCTCATCTCACCAACAGAAGGCAGCACATCAAAATGGGTTACTTAAATATGTGTTGTGGGGCTGAACAAATCGTGCCGACACCTTTTTCTTCTTCTTTTTTCTCCTTTCTTTCTTTCTTTTATTACCAACACATGGCCATACTGCCTCGGGGAATTAGATCTAAACATAAGCGCTGTGGAATTTGGAGGGGGCGGGGTGCTGACACCTCACACCTAGCACAAAACAGTTCATTACGGCAACTGTTGTAAAGCTAAAAGAAAATACTGACACATCTCATACCTAGTACGAAGCAATTATTAAGTAACGTCAAGTGAGATATATAAGTGCTGGCAGCTCTCATGACCAGCACAAAGTGATGTGTCACGGCGAGTTAGAGGTAAATGTGTTGTTGAGTCACTGAGAAGCTTCCCCCAACCCCCACCTTCCAAAAAAAAATAAAAAAATGCTGACAACATTCATTACCAGCACAAACCGATGTGTTTCGGCGAGTTAGACCGAGTAAGTGCTCTGGAAAAGAGAGAGAGAGAGAGAGAGAGAGAGAGAGAGAGAGAATATGACTCTTTACTGTTTCACACATAACAATGGAGTAAAATCAGTGTCCACATGATGCACTTATTTTGTAACACACCACACACACACACACACACACACACACACACACACACACACACACACACACACACAGGAATCGCGCGACCAGTTCTCTCCTTACATCTCCAGTCAATCAGAGAGACAGAGAGAGAGAATGGCCGACACCTCTCCAGAACCCACACTCAAAGTATCATACCCGGTGCACCCTTCCTCGCATCTCTCCCACCGTTGGTGACGCCACAGGGTCGAAAACCTACAGGCAACTGTCCATTTTCGGTCGGTGCACGAAAGAAAAAAACGGGGAGCTGGGACTCGCCATGACGTAACCAACTGTGACAGAGACGGGAGGTAGATGCTCGGGATGCTTGGCGTACGTTCATAGCCCACACCAGGCGACATGTCACGGTGAGTTAGATTAAGTGCTGTGTAAGGAAAGAAAACAAACTAGAAAAGAACCTGTCACGACGTGCACACGGCAGTGTGTCACTTAATCACTGCAGGGGCATCAGCCTGTAGACAACAAGCAGCACAGGAGTGATCACGGCAGAAATATGGCTGGAAAGCAAGGCGGAGTTCCGACAGCGCGGCAAATTGTAGAAGAAATGCTGGGACAGCCTGATGCCCTTACTTATCACAACAACACCTGATAGGCGCGTCGTGCGCAGGTGCTGCAATGTAAAGGCAAACTGTGTTCGGAGCACGGAAAAACAACAACATTGGTTGCATTGGTTGGAGTTTTCGGTGGGGGGGGGGGGGGGGGGGGGGTTAATGTGACCTGCCACAATAGTCAAATGTGCTTTACAACAAAGTTGCTATTAAGCTGTTGTGCACACACACGCGCGCACACACACACACACACACACACACACACACACACACACACACACACACCATCTAGAGTACAACAGAACCAACCCGGAATAGAAAGCCAGTCATTTTTCTTGTATGCCAAGATAACGCAGCCCTGAAGAGGGAGAGGTCAGATTTCAGTCCTTGGAACGAGCAGCATTTCTTCTTCACTCAAAACAGCAGGAACATCACGAAGTCATGAAAGACCACAGTGTTGTCAGAAAGACGGCGTGTCATAATTGTTCCATACCTCATTCCATTTCCGGTTGTTGTTGTTTTGTTTTTTTCTCTCTCACAAAGCAAAGACGCGCTCATTTCCCGCGATCAGCCATAAACTAGCAAAAACTGTGGCCACCCTCGAGTGTGGGTGTGGATTGCGCTATCTTGCTATAAAATATCTTCGGCAAGAAGCCACTGAATAAAATAATAAAATGCATTTTTTATTGACATTGTTTTTGTTTTTACTATGATTATTTCTTATTCTCCGGGGCAGACCGTTTCGGGGTTATGTTTGTACTGCCATGTAAAATAGCTCTGTCTTGGTAAATTTTATACTTTCTTGGACGTAAAATTCAAACGAGAGACTTAGACGAACATAAGGCAGAGAGGGAGTGGGGTGGGTGGGGAGGAGTTTGTTTTCGCGAGGCTTAATTAACTTCCACGGTTTACATCGTACGGTTTATTAGGGACGTGTGTGTGTGTGTGTGGGGGGGGGGGGGGGGGTAAAATACCTAATGTTTGCTCACTACAAGCGTTTGCAGTCACAAAGAGTGTCCACAAAAATGAGAGAGAGAGAGAGAGGGGGGGGGGCGCTCACACACACGCACGCGCGCACACATACGGACGCACACACACACACACGAGTGAGTGTGCGTTCGTGCGTGTGTGTGTGTGTGTGTGTGTGTGTGTGTGTGTGTGTGTGTGTGTGTGTGTGTGTGTGTTTGTCAGAGAGAGTGAGTGAGTGAGTGAGAGAGAGAGTGTGGGGGGGGGGGGGAGTGCGCGCGCGCATGCGTGCGTGCGTGTGTGCGCCCTAAAGCCCTAGCAAGAAGTAGACTTGCCCTCATTCTAATTTTCACACACACACACACACACACACACACACACACACACACACACACACACATTCCCATTACAGGTTTGAGAACATGCAGCGTTAAAATGCAAGAGTTTTCCGCTTCAATAAGTCTCGACACAGAGACAGACAGACACCCAGGCCACAAACTCTTCGCTGTAACATGCATACTCTCCCCGAACAGACAGACAACTCGAAAAGCCATTTCTATGCCGGCCAGGTTCCATCAGTGGGGGTTGAGGCCGATCAAAATTCAGCCGCACAAGGTTAAGAGCGCTACACCTGTGCGACCCATGCGTGCCGGCCCTCCCTTCACATACACACACAGAGCCATGCAGCACCCAACCGCTTCTCTTCCCTCTTCTTTGTTTCGGCTGGACCCTGCTCATACTTCAGACGGCGAAACGCCAGTGGACAGGCTCCCGTGTTGTTCCTGTCGTGTCCCTCGTACAATGTCAGCCCCCCAGCCCCACCCTACCCTTTGCCCCCGTACGGCAGAAAGAGTAGAATTAGGTGATTTTTGGTTTTGGGGGTTTCAGTTCCACTGTGCGTGCGTGCGTGCGTTTGTGTCTGAGAACGAGAGTGCGTGTGCTTGCGTGCGTGCGTGCGTGCGTGTGTTGTTGTTGTATGCGTGCGTGTGTGTGTGTGTGTGTGTGTGTGTGTGTGTGTGTGTGTGTGTGTGTGTGTGTGTGTGTCTGTCTGTCTGTGTGTGCGTGCCTGCATACGTGCCTGCGCGTGCGCGTGCACCCTAAAGCCCTAGCAAGAAGTTGACTTGCCCTCATTCTAATTTTCACCCCATAACGTCGATTCGATGAGAGAAACCCTTCTTCTTCTTCTTCTTCTTGATGATACGTCTGCGTCGTTTGTGTGTGGCTACGTCTTCGTGGCGGAGAAGAAGCAGACAGACAGGTAGTTAGTTGCCCAGGGAAATGGCGGACGGACGGAGGGAGGGAGGGAGAGACGGAGCGAGCGAGGGGGTCACGCCTTCCACCTCGGTCACACTCGCAGCTTTTGACTTTTGAAAGGCCCACAGCGTTGCCCTGGCTCCCTCCCTCAGACAGGCCCATGCAAAATTCCTCCTCCTTGGCAAGCAAGAGCGCCGACCGCACCTGAGCCATACCGTGTCGCTTGACCGCCACCGGACCGCCCGGTCATTGTTACACTGGGTTTATTTTTAACTCGACTGCATGCTGTGAACGTGCCCCGTTTGTGATCCGTGTGTGTGTGAGAGTGAATAGGCTGGGGGAGAGGAGAGGCTGGAGACAGGCAGAGGAGGGGCTGGAGACAGGTAGAGGAGGGGCTGGAGACAGGTAGAGGAGGGGCTGGAGACAGGCCCAGGAGAAACTGGAGACAGGTAGAGGAGGGGCTGGAGACAGAGGGGCTGCAGACAGGTAGAGGAGAGGCTGGAGACAGGGGAGGGGCTGCAGACAGGGAGAGGAGAGGTTGGAGACAGGGAGAGGAGTGACTAGAGACAGGGAGAGGAGAGGCTGGAGACAGGGAGAGAGAGGCTGCAGACAGGGAGAGAGAGGCTGGAGACAGGAGAGGAGTGACTGGAGACAGGAAGGAGAGGCTGAGACAGGGTGAGGGAGGCTGAGACAGGGAGAGAGTGACTGAGACAGGAGAGGAGAGGCTGAACAGGAGAGGTGACTAGAGACGGGAGAGAGTGACTGAGACAGGAGAAGGCTGGAGACAGGCAGAGGAGAGGCTGGAGACAGGGAACCAAGGAGTGGCGGAGACAGGAGGAAGGCTGGAGCAGGGAGGAGAGGCTGGACGTAGAAGAGGGGCTGGAACAGGGCGAGAGACTGAGACGGGAGAGTAGGGCTGGAGACAGTAAGAGGGGCTGGAACAGGGCGAGAGAGCGGAGACAGGAGAGGAGAAGCTGAGACAGGTAGAGGAGAGGCTGGAGACAGGGAGAAGGCTGGAGAAAGGGAGAGAGAGGCGGAAAGGAAGGAGGCTGGAGACAGGGAGAGGAGAGCTGAGACGGGAAGGAGTACTGAGACAGGGAGAAAGAGGCTGGAGACAGGGAAGGAGTGGCTGGAGCGCTAAGCTGGAGACAGTAAGGAGGGCTGCAACAGGTAGAGAGGGCTGGGGAGAGGAAGGCTGGGGGATAGAGAGCTGCTGGAGACAGGTAGAAGAGAGGCTGGAGACTGGAGACAGGGAGAGGAGTGACTGGAGACAGGCAGAGGAGAGGCTGGAGACAGGGGTAGAGGAGGGGCTGGAGACAGGAGGAGAGCTGGAGACAGGGAGAGGAAAAAAAAAAAAAAAAAAAAAAAGGGGGGGGGGGGGGGGGGGGGGGGGGGGGGGGGGGGGTGGAGACAGAGGGGGCTGCAGACAAAAAGGTAGGGGGGAGAGGCTGGAGACAGGGGAGGGGCTGCAGACAGGGAGAGGAGGGGGCTGGAGACAGGGAGAGGAGGTGACTAAGAAACAGGGGGAAGAGGGAGAGGCTGGAGACAAAAGGGAAGAGGAGAGGCTGAGGGAGACAAAAAGGTAGAAGAGGGGCTGGAGACAAAAGGGGACGGGGGGAGAGGCTGGAGACAGGGAGAGGAGAGGCTGGAGACAGGGACAGGAGTGACTGGAGACAGGGAGAGGAGAGGCTGGAGACAGGGAGAGGAGTGACTGGAGACAGGGAGAAGAGAGGCTGGAGACAGGGAGAGGAGTGGCTGGAGACAGCTAGAGAGACTGGAGACAGGTAGAGGAGGGGCTGCAGACAGGTAGAGGAAGGGCTGGGGGCGAGGAGAGGCTGGAGACAGGTAGAGGAGCGGCTGGAGACAGGTAGAAGAGAGGCTGGAGACTGGAGACAGGGAGAGGAGTGACTGGAGACAGGCAGAGGAGAGGCTGGAGACAGGGAGACTCAGAGGAGTGGCTGGAGACAGGGAGAGGAGAGGCTGGAGACAGGGAGAGGAGAGGCTGGAGACAGGGAGAGGAGAGGCTGAAGACAGGTAGAAGAGGGGCTGGAGACAGGGCGAGGAGAGGCTGGAGACAGGGAGAGGAGAGGCTGGAGACAGGGAGAGGAGGCTGGAGACAGGTAGAAGAGGGGCTGGAGACAGGGAGAGGAGCGGCTGGAGACAGGTAAACGGCGGAAGGTGTCGGTGTCGGTGTGTAATTGGGTGTGGGCGTGTCTAGGAGTCTGCGCGCGTGCGTCTGTGTCACTGGTGTGTCTGCAAGTGCGCGCGCGCGTGTGTGTGTGTGTGTGTGTGTGTGTGTGTGTGTGTGTGTGTGTGTGTGTTTCTGTCTGTCTGTCTGTCTGTCTGTCTGTCTGTCTGCGAGTGCGCGCTCGTGTGAATGTGTTTGTGTAATATCCTGCTGTGTATCACAAAGCAAAAAAACATCAAAACAAAAAACATCCTTTGACTATTTTTGTTTAGCCTTGGAAGCGGAGCTGGTCTTCTGATGGTGGATGGTAGAATGCGCACGCGCGTTATATCCCAAGCACCCCATGCCACTTAATATATAATATACTTGTAACGATAAAAACTGTACGGTTTGAGGGGCACAGCCACTGATAATTTTATTTCCAAACATCTTCGTTACCCATACACGCGCCGCGCAACACACTCTCTCTCTCTCTCTTCTCTCTCTCTCTCACTCTCTCACACACACACACACACACACACACACACACACACACACACACACACACACACACACACACACACACTCACACACACACACACACACACACACACACACACAGCACAGCACAAAGCGAAGGCCAAAGCAAAGGAGCGGGATAAGCACCAACTTAAAGGCTCCAAATACCACTCCACAGAACAGGAAATAAAATCTCAGAAGCCGCAGCGCGAACCACGGGCCGCCAGCTAACAGCGCGGCGTGGCCGTAAACTAAAAGCTCGCTCGGCTTATCGTGTGTAGCGCCTGGTCCTGAGAACTGCACATCTCGACGAGCCTGGAACCACATGCCCAGGAAGCGGCCCTTTCATTTAGAAAGATTCCTCTGCCGCCTCAAAGGTCAGACAGGTACCGACTACAGGTGTTCTGAATTCAACTTGGATCAACTCAAATCCTGCCTCTGGCCACGCCAGGAGGCTCCGAAAGACACACACAGCCGAGTCGTTGTTGTCCTTGTAGTTCGCTGCCAAGCCCAACCCCTGTCTCGATGATCATGGGCTAAACTGAGGGGGGGAGGGGGTGTGGGGGGAGCACAGGGGAATGGTACGGAGAAATACAGAAAAGGAAGCCGGGAGAGAAAGTGAGGGGGGGGGGGGGGGGGGGGGTAGAACTAGAACTGTGTAGAAGGGAGAGACGGGAAGAGAGGGCAACATACAGACACGCAGGCAGAAGGGCGTTCTACATTAGAGGGAGGAAAATCAATAAGGGGGTCGTGGGTCTGTGGGGGGTGAGGAAATAGGATGGGGGAGAAAAAGATAGCCACTCCTCCCCCCCCCCCCCCCCCATACACACACACACACAAGAGGCAGAAAGGGCATTACAATGGCATTACAACTGAGACTGACAGACAGACACAGAGAACAGGATGGGGAAGCAAAACACACGCGCGCGCGCACACACACACACACACACACACACACACCACACAACACACACACACACAGATGGAGCTTAACAGGAGATTAGTACAAAACTCACATCACGGGCAATTCAAATTTCAAGGCAGCAGTCACTGCATGACCATCCTTTTTCCATGCCCCTCATACTACCGTATAGATGTCAAACGCAACAGTCGCAGTGACCAACCGAGCCCACGATGAGCTCACCAGCAACTGAATGCTGTTAGTGTTACCTGTACTACAGGCGATGAGATAACTAACAGCATTGTTCATTTCCGCTCCACTCCCGTCAAACCCTGGGGGCTAGTGTCAGAGGTCCTCCGGCGCGGCTTCGTTTAACCCTTTCCCTGCCAGAATTTTGTACTGCCGGTTCTAGTTCCTCCCAAGAATGGTCTCAAAGGGAGTCTTAGAAAGCCCAGAAACATTATCCTCAAGACATCTCTTCCATACATGTACACAGAATAATGGAACTCGAGCAGGATTGGTTAGTTGAGTGTTGCTTTACGTCCACAGAAACCGTAGGCTTATTAGGAACGGGAGCCCAGGACGGCCACCTCGACTTTCACACAGCTCCTGAGCTCTGAGCAGGATATAAGAATGGAATGGAATCACTTTGCTTAACGTCCACAGAGGCGAGATGGCCTATTAGGGACGGGGACAGGGGGGGAGGGGGGGGGAGAAAGAGAGAGACAAGAGTTAACGCTCGAAAGCTGGCGCCAACCCGGAAGACAAAGAATGCCGTGGACCGCCGCCAGAACAACAAAAATGTCAAGGCAGTGTCCGCTCGCCATTGCGCAGCAACTAGTGTACTACGCAATTGCTGTCTCAACTGCTGTGCGAAACAGTCACAAAGACAATGCCCGTAGCTCCGCTGTTGAGAAACAACTAATGCAAAAGAAGTCCAACTTTCAAGCCCAACTCCACCTCCCTACTCTTGACATCTTCTGGGCTAACTTGAAAGTCCAGCACCACCTCCCTCCTCTTGATCTCGCCTGGACCCGCAAAAGCGTCTAACTTCTTCGTGAGAGTCCAGCTCACCTCCCTCCTCTTGATCTCGCCTGGACTCTGTCTGAGCAGGGTCTCATACGACGTCACATTATATGGGAAAGGTTCTGCCAATGACGTCATACGTCCTCAGTGCAGGGAAAGGGTTAACAATGAAAAGTCAATCTTTGGGGGACAAACAAGCAGACAAATAACACTCTTACAGGTTACACTAGTCAACCGTATACACCGAAGGCTGGAGCATCCGGCATAATTATGCACTTTTAAACTCAAGAAGGAAGGAATGTTGGGCCACAGAGGCCACATGCGGTATATTACTTATTAGGGACGGGGGAGATGGAGGGATCGGGTATCTATAAATAGCTCAACCGCGGCGCTCCGACCCTACTCGTCCCTAATAAGCCGTACGGTTTCTGTGGACGTTAAGCACCATGTTTACTAATTTTCTCCGACCCACTATGGACACTATCTTGTGACTTTGTCCCTCACAATTAATGAAACATTAAAATGGCTCTCATCGCTGCCCATCTTAATGCAAGAGTCATTCTGGTGGTGACAGTGTAGCAGTAGGCATAATCTCCCTCGTCCCTCACCTCCATTCACCCGTCCCTAATAAGCCTTATGGTTTCTGTGGGCATTAAGCACCATGTTTACTCACTTGCTCCCCCCCCCCCCCCCCCCCCAATTTTTTTTATAGTAATGACAGATTAATGGTTACCACCAGAACAATAGATGTTCAGGTGGTGGGGACCTCGCCAATGCGAAGCAATGTAGGCCTATGTGTACTGCTCTTTCAGCGGTTGTGTGGAACAAAGTCACTTAGACAGTCAGGGTGCTCCTTCTTCTTCAGTGCCGCTTTACATCCACAGAGCCCATTACGGACTATTAGGGCCGTTCACCCCCACTCTCACGCAACCCCTGAGCTCTGAGGACGCTCCTCGCTTTTAGCCAGAACTCACGCTCCGAACTGCACAGACCCGAGGCTCTTGAATATTCAGTGTATTGTTTTCGAAAGCAGGACGCGCACGTGCTTCATTTACGTTGCAATGGCACTAGGCCAGCCACGGAGTTGTCTAAGGAGGTGCGTTTGCACGCACGCGCTGATCGGCTAAAGCTCATCTGTCAGTCTGGGGGTGGCGAGAGGTCACCTTCCACTTCCCACAGTTCACGTAACACAGACGTTCACGTCAGTGCTTCACCGACTGAAAGCGTGAATGCATGCAAACTGTTCCTGATGACCTCAAAACGCCACGCCTCATTAGTGAAGAATATTTTGGGTAAATAAAAGCAACAGCAACACCCCACTGTGGTTAAAAAAATGTTTCTTAAACCTTTCTCAATGAACTGAGACTGAAGAATGCTGAGCGTCATAAATACATACGCAGTGTAGAACAGTTTGACATTAATTTGATTAAAGCAACACAATCCTACTGTGTTCTGTTTAACGGGTGCCGACAGTAACAACATCATCTGTTAAATACGCCGGAAGATCAGAAGACCCCGCAGAAGTATCGATTCTCAAACCCAGCGCTGGAAACCTTCCTGCATTGAAATGACTACGTTGCAGTGCGTCGCCGTCAAATTGGAACGGTCACCGGTTCTATAAAACTACAATATATTCGCGCCTCCCGTCAGGATAAGCAAGGAGCGTGGTGCAAAAGGAGACATTCGGGTTCACAACGAGTCCGGTTCTGACAGTTCCGGGGGAAAGATACTGCCATATTGTGGCCAGGACAAAAAGTAACCATTACGACGCCAGCAGAAACACGACCCAAGGAATCGAATGCGCCTCTCTTAGCGGCCGACATGAATCAACAAGCCTTGTCAAGATAATGGCTCTCGATGGGTGCGTCTCCGGCGAGTCTCCGCCGATGTAAACTGGTCAGCGTGTAGAGCTAGAAGGTCTATCTCCTCTCCCCGGAGGCAGCTACTAATCCCGCACAAGAGCGGTAATGAGTCTGGGCTGATGATCCATTAGCCTTGTCCTGAACCTTGGCCTGTCTCCTCGTCTGTCACAACTGGTGCTGGTCTCTCTCGCTGCCGCGTACAGGTGCCGTTGTTACAGCGTTCAAATAAAGCGTAGCGCTTTAGAAAGTTCTATAAATTATGTGCTGGGCTTCAGGGGTTCAGCGTCCGCTCTACCGCCCTTCACGACCCCCCTCTCTCTCTCTCCCCCCACACATACTCACCCCCACACAATCAGATGTTGCCAGAGAAGAGAACTGTATTCCCAGCCACTCTAAGCCAATAATGACGGGCCCAGAGGACTGTCTGCTGGGGAGGAAGACGCCGATATAAGGTGGCTAACGATGTGCACGATGACCAGCAAGCGCCGGCCTCCTAGTCGTAAGCACAACATGTATAGCAGACTGCCCCAAGTGGCACTCCCATAGAGCCTTTTATCTCTGAAGGCACTTGCCGTCCAACTAGTCAAGCTCTTTTCCCTCGCCTCTCTCTCCTTGTGCCATACGTTTAGGGACTGCAACTCACCTCTCCATCCTCCACGTACCCTTTTCGGTCCTTCTCCATCTGAATCCCCACATCTACACAAACTGTTTGATACCCTACACGAACTGTTTGCTAAACACACACACACACACACACACACACACACACACACACACACACACACACACACACACACACACACACACACACGTTTACATGTTAAGGCTCTCTTCTATCTACTACTGGCCCATCGGCGGTTTATTAACATAAATCACACACCAGCCAACGTTTAATTAACACGTGGCAAAATATTTATTTAAAAAATTTAATATATGTAATCATGTATATATCATTTTGTGCCGGGTTGGTTCTGCAAAGCTGCCCCATTACTGACTTTCTGAACTTGGTGCCTGTGTTCCACCTTCAAAGCACAGTCCGGCTGGCATCGTCCACAACAGAGGCTTCATTAGTACTGCCCCACTCCCTTTGGTCTTCAACCGATCTCGGGGCTTTTCTTTGTCTGGCCCAATTAAAAGCTCCTAGGAGGAAAGCACTTCAAAAACCTCGCTCCCTGCTTGCAATGCCTATCTTCCAGACAAGACTCATTCCTGTAGCAGAGCTCACACATACTGCACACGCTCACACGGAACGCCTGTTCAGAGGGAAAAAAAGGGGGGGCGAGTTTCTCATTGCACTTCAGGGCCTAGCGAGCACTCGAAGCTGGTCAGACTCTAGAGTCAGACCTCTCCCGCCAGTCAGCGAACCCGGGCAAAGTCTTTGAAGAACGCCACCGCCAGCGAACCTCAAAGGAGGCTGCTACAGTTGCGCCCTGAAGCCAGAGAGGGCTGCAGAAGGAATAGCTGGGTCAGACCGAGCCCCTTCATCTTGAAAATTGCGCGTGTTCGATATTTCCAGGCTTCTTCTGGGCCCCCATAGACCCCCAACACCAATCTAATCAAACGCAAAGAAATGCCAAGGCCTCCGAGGGGAATGATCACATGGGAGAATTAAGATAAGCGGATCCCCCCACCCCTCTCTGCCCCCCTTCCCCTCCAGTCCCGTTGTAATATTCTGTCGCTGATATGCTTGATGCTAATCTTAGTTTTATATTATATTATATATATATATATATATATATATATATATATATATATATATATATATATATATATATCTTGGAACTGAACAAAATTCAGACGGGTCGGCAAAGTGCTGACTTGTATGCATGCACACTTATGACAGTAACTTGTACCCATTTGCATTGTTCCCTGGGCGGTTAAAAGTACCAACAAGTGAGTACTGTACAGCAGCATGCCAACATGGGAGCGGGGGCAGCTCAGTGGTTTGAGCGCCAGACTCGTAATACGAAAGGTCGCGGGTTCGAGTCCCGGCAGGCGGCGGGAAAATATTCTTCTCCGTGGTCAACTTTCTGTGCTGACTTTTATTTCGATATCCATTTCACCTCTGTGTTACTGCAGCAGCATGTTAAAGATCCAGGTCATTCTGCCAAAAGTGCGGGTGTAAGCTTACTAACACAATGTACCCTACGTACATGTGGCTTTGCATGAAGTGACACTGTAAACTGGTGCAAGTTTTATGGTGTATGCAGAACGTGCGCCGAGACGGCAGCAGCTTCACGAGGCAACAGCCATGCAACAACCAAACAGCGCTATCACTTTAAAAAAAATCAATACACCACATGGATGGATATTTAAAAATGCGCTATAAAAGGCCATAGTCACTCATTCTGAACCACACACAAGAGTGCAGAGAGTCTGCTCGAGACGACTGATACTATATATAATGATAATCGAACTTCCCAACAGCATAAATTAACCCCCCCCCCCCCCCCCCCCCTTTTTTTTTTTTTTTTTAGGTTGAAGAGTAGAAGAAAAATGCGAAAAAACGCAAAATAATCACTGTTGAGGTATTATATTTAGATCTGGAAGACCTACTTTAACTCATTTTGTGGAAGTACCAAGATACTAGAATTCATAAAAATCACTTGGTTTTTATAGACTATGCGCTGCCCTTACATTATCACGACTCAAAAACAATTGTGCCAGCAAAAATACAGACATGACTAAAGATGTCCAGACAGTTCCTATCTCATTCACCCCAGGGTTCTCTGTGTGAGGTCTCAGAAGGAATCCAGTCGTGAACAGTGAGGTATTGTATGTGCTCAAAGGGCCTGCAGGATTGCATTATCGACAAGAAATCAATTTATCACAGGACACACACACACACGCACTGTGAACAATTGCAGCCAATCTTTCGCTTCAGGGAATGATTCAATTTTGTTTTCTTTGTGTCACAAATGAAATCACTGGCACATTTCACATAACTCTTTCAAAAAATCATTTTAATGGTCCTCTGTAATATAAGGGCAGGAGCCACTGAATGCCTGGCATTTTGAAGTGAATAGATGTTTATGTGACTGAGCTGAACTAATAGGAATTTTTTTCCCTTTATAAAAATTTCTGTTTTATCTTCTTTTCTCTTTCTCTTTTTTCTTGTATCATGGCAGCACTTGTGGGTGTCCTTCATAAACAATATACTGGTGCATTATATTTATAACATTAAAAAGGAAATTTATAAAGGCCGTGTCTAAAAGCACAATAAACACAGAACTTATTGAATAATGTTACTTGTGGGATAGTGGATATTTAAAAACACGCTATAAAAAACTAGTCACTCATGCAGAATTACATGTGAGCATTGTGAGTCTGCTCAAGGGTGGAGAATATCGCCATATAAAAGCAATTAACAACAACAACACAAAGCAGTGTGTAACAACAGGTTTCCTGCTTCCAAGCATTTCTTTCCTTCTTTCTCTCTCTATATATTGGTCAACACAAAACACAGTGATATGGTGATGAAAATGAACATCAAAGAATGTCCCGGTCATTTCAGTTTTGTGTTAACAGTACTGTACTATACATCATCAGAAATGATCTCTTCATGTGCTGCAAAGGTCCCTCTCAGTGTTCAGGCATTAAATGGACACAGTGAAACTGTTTCAAAGGCAACGCTGGAGACATTTCTATCCTGAACTGAAGTTGAGCATTAATCCGATTCTCAAAAAAGATGGTGTGGGTTTATGAGGAGCCCCATGGACCCCATGTCTGATTAGAAACACACACAAAATGAGTTTGACAGACACACACACACACACACACACACACACACACACACACACACACACACACACACACACACACACCCCATGCATGCACGCACACACTAACACACATTTGATGAAAATACAATAATGGCTGCACCCTAGCTCTCACCTTCTATAAATCCAAGCTTCCATTTCACCAAAGACCCTTCATTCACTAAGTAGGATAGTTGTGACTTTACCCATGATGGGATGCAAACAGCCTAGCCAGAGATGGATTACTCACAGGCAGACAGGCACTCTAGCAAGAAGAAAGCAGTTTCAACAACCATCTCCCTTGGTGAAACAACATTTTCCCCACACCCTACAGGCGAGCAAAAAAAGACTTGCACCACAAGCATTTCCTCACTCAAACTCTGATCATGAATATGAATTAAGAACACTGGCGACAACAGCGATACTCAGTAAATCACAATTCTTTGTTGATGCTGCTGTGGGTACAGCTCTTTTTACTTCCTCTCATTTCCATCTGAAATACTGGCATCCAGTGAAGATGTGTTCCAAACTTGAAGACTAAGCAGTGAGCGCTTTGTTTTGTTCGCTTGTAAACACTAGTTACATGTTTGTGAGTGGACCCACCATCAATAACTTTCAAGTGTGCATCATCAATATGTTGTGCCATTCAAGTATGTGTCATCAGTATGTTGTGCCATAACAGTCTCACTCTCAGCCTGCCCAGTATAACTTGGGATGGGTGGGGGTCTATCACTGAATCATCAGTACATTGTACATTTTCAGCCTGTACAACTTTGATGGTGGGAGCCCTGCTGGACTGTACCATTAGCATGTTGTACTATATCAGCCTGCTCAACACTGGAGGGGGTGCATCCTGAGTCATCAGTTTGCAGTTATTTAACAATCTCAGGTGTGTGTGTGTGTGTGTGTGTGTGTGTGTGTGTGTGTGTGTGTGTGTGTGGGCTGAGGAGGGGAGGGGTGGGGGGGTGGGGGGTGGGGGCTGCATACTGAATCATCAGTTTGTAGTTATTTAACAGGGATGGGGAGGGTGTGCAAACTGAATCATGGGTTTGTAGTTAACTTGGGGAGGGGGGGGGGGAGGAGCTGCATACTGAATCATCAGTTTTAGTTATTTACGGCAGCGGGGGGGGGGGGGGGGGGGGCTGCATACTGAATCATCAGTTTGTAGTTGTTTGACTGACTGTACCATCTGTATGTTGTACTGTATACATACATGTACAACAGTATAACTATAAGCCTGCCCATCACGTCTGGGATGTGTATCACTGAACTATCAATAGGTTGTACAGCACACCTAATCTGTGGTGGGTATGGGGTTGGGAGGGGTGGGAGTGTCTCACTGTATTAATAGTAGGCTGCACTCTGACAGTCACAGCCTGTCCAGCACAGCTTCAGCGGGATGCTCACACACATCACTGAACCATCAGTACATGGTATTGTTCAGTCTCAGCCTGTACAACTTCGGGGGTTGGAGTGTATCACACTAATACTGATCAGTGTTGTACTATAACTGTCACAGCTTGTACCACGTTGGAATTGGGGGGGCAGGCGGGGGGTACCACCACGTACTATTGATCAGTATGTTGTCCGTAACAGTATCGGCCTGCCCAGCACAACTTCGGGTGGGTGCGGGTGCAGTGATCTTCGATTCGTCAATAGGTTGCATTGTAAGTCTAAACCCGTGCAACTTCAGGGGATGGGGACTGGGTGGTTCTCAGTAACAGTCTCAGCCTGCCCAACACACAGGCACTTGACGCCGCCCGCCCCCCTTAAAAAAAGTGTTTAATTTATCAATAGGCTGCATTGTAAGTCTAAACCCGTGCAACTTCAGGGGATGGGGACTGGGTGGTTCTCAGTAACAGTCTCAGCCTGCCCAACACACAGGCACTTGACGCCGCCCGCCCCCCTTAAAAAAAGTGTTTAATTTATCAATAGGTTGCATTGTAAGTCTAAACCCGTGCAACTTCAGGGGATGGGGACTGGGTGGTTCTCAGTAACAGTCTCAGCTTGCCCAACACACAGGCACTTGACCCCCCCCCCCCACTTAAAAAAAGTGTTGTTATTGTTTTTTTAATGTTGTTACACCTGGTACTTTCTCCACTAGTTGATCATGCAGAGGGAGCTAGAGAAGGGTGCCAGGTAAAACCACAACAGACAATTAAGCGGTGTCAAGTGGCTGTTGTTGCCGGGGCATTCCGACCGGATACACCGCCAGCAGAGCAGGTAAAGAGGTGATCCCCTGCTGAGCGAAGTCAGGGCTGCTAATTCCAAGGGACCTGGAGGGTGGGCGCTGGGGGGCGGCGGGCGGGGAGGGGAGAAGAGAAGGGGGTCCTGCGAGCGTATGCGCCAATTCCTAAGCCCTTGCAGGGCGGGGAGTCCAGTAAAGGGGGCGGGGGCGTGTGTGTGTGTGTGGGGGGGGGGGGGGGAGCTCACTGGCCGCTCTCCTCAACCGGTCCTATAACCGGACAGATGATAAAAGCGTCAGGCTACAGGTAGACAGCCAGCCAGGTGTAGGTATTCGTGTGTATGGGCAGGTAAACACCCAACTAAGCAGTATCATATAAGCTCTATTGGTGAGTTTACTGCCATACATGACGCTGGTAGAGAAGTGGGGCTTGATTTGACCGAGTTTCCTACCTCAACTGTCATGCAGCTGTGAGAAGGGGTAAGAAATAGAAAGAGCAACATTTTTCTTGGTGAAACTTGGCTTTCTGGTAAACCTGGCAGGCTGATCCTGTCGTGTAGCGGGCTTTTGTGTGTGTGTGTCTGTGGGGGGTGGGGAAGGGGGGGGGGGGCTTTTGTGTGTGTGTGTGTGTGTTTAAAATAAATAAATTTATATACATTATCAAATTTAAAGTTTAAAATACTGCACACTTCCCGGATTTGGTAATCAACTGATCATTATTATCACAGTAACTGAATAAATACTGCTCTCAATACTTCAACGCACAACACTGTCTGTGCTGAAAGTGATATATATATATATATTATTTCAGAGAATCTTGGCTGCATGGATTTTATGGAAAGTCAAATTTACCATTTAGCAGCTGAAAAAATTCTGACATAAACGGCAATTATAGTATGTTTTTAAACAGAAGCTGACCAAAGATATTTCATTTACATGATTCTATTTCTAACAGTTTTCCAAAGTTTTTCCCCCCTATGCATAGTATGACTGAGCAGCATAATTTCAAAGCAGCTGCTGCTTAATGGATGGTGGCTGCCTACATCAAAGAAAAAGAAGACATCTACTTATACTAGTTACAATGCAAAGAAGTCTAAAAATGAAACAATCCCACTCACACTGTCACAGGTATGCACTTTCTCTGAATTTAAAAAAAAAAGGCAGTCATATCATAAATGTACTGACCACTCTCTCTCAGTCTCACACTTTCTCTCATCCTCCCACCTAACAAATTACAAGTACTATGGAAATCAAAGCAAGTATTATAATATACTATTACACAATAACTCAGCTATGACCCTTGACTAGGACTTCGGATCATTTGAGATGCCTGCCAGGAACAATCAGATACTGAGTCTGAGATGGCAAGTGCCCCTGTGTGGAAATAAAAGGGAAAGAGGAACTGGAAATGGAAGACTTAAAAAGCCTACTAGTAGTAGTACAAGGAGCAGGATCTGCTCAGTCCAGAAATATTTTTTGATGGGTTGCACGAGAATATGAATGTTGATATCACAATCCACAGTAGATCAGTCTGTGTTAAAATGGGTTCTGGAATGTAATTTCCTTCCTATCTCTTGCCCCGTAGGAGGCAAACACTTAAGATAATAAGAAGCAATGTTTCCTTCAGCTCTATGCTCCATACCCTAGCAGATACACACCAAAACTAGTGTTGGGGTGGGTGGGTGGGTGGCAGGGTTCTGCCATCTGGCACTACAAGAAAAAAACAAATGCAGCAGCCTTTTTAAGAAGACATTGATAAACAGATCATTAGTTTTTTAACTTATTTGGCCAAAAGCTCACCATTCCAAAAGCATTAGTATACAATCATACTATGCATGGTGAACCCAACAACTCTAGCTGTACATAGCTCTTCGCTGACCAAGCCAAAGTTGACTGGTACCAGCCAGTCAGGTACCTCCAAGTTTGGAGGGGAAAAACTGTGAGACATGCATTAAACTCAAGAACAAGTACATTGAAGGAAAGACTGTTTTCCTGCTCTTTGAATCAAGCCAGAAGACACCCCCCTTCCCACCCCTCTCTCCCCAGCCTCTGCTACCCCTGCTTGGGTACAGCACTGGTACTCCTCCTCAGCCAGAGGTAGTGATAGTGCAGACGGGGAAAGAAGGCAGTTTATTTTGGGCCGTCTTGTGTATGGGGCAGCATCCTAATTCCCTCAACACATCCCCCAGTTGCTGCAGCACACATCCTCACAGCTTTCACTTGCAGCAAAAAGCTGAGGGCACGAATGTGCTGCTACTGCTGGTACTAGTTAGTGGTAGTGTAAGTATTTAAGCAGAATGAGTACTCCTTTTACACTACCATAGGATTCAACAACAAATTCGTTTTTGTTTTTTAATTTGATGACAAAAGACAGGATGAAATACAACTTTACAAGTTAATAATAATATGCAGTATAGTTGACAATGAGCTGTCTCATTGCATTAATTCGCAACCAAACTTGAAACAATCACCGGTAACATTGGATGAGTCGTAAGATAACAAAAGCTGAACAGATAATGAAGTCCATCAAAACACTCCTGACTTGATAGTGATACACATAACATAATATTATTATTATTAATTATACATACTACACATACACCATAGTCTATACTATATTATATAAATTATAATTAATAATATTATATACCTTTGAGTCCCAAAGGACTTTTGTCCAATTTCAAATTGTTAAGAATAATACATATAATGATATATATATATATCCACTCCCGCCCCCCCCCCCCCCCCCCCCCCCCCATCCCTAACTCCACTCTTCCAAAAAGTAGGAGTTTAAAAACCCTAAGATGTACACAAAATGACAAGATAGCTTCCAGTGAGACATTCAACTCAGACATAAAGTGCTGAACTAACAAAAAGGTTTTTTTTTTTTTAAATTCCTTTTTTAAAGCATCTGCTCAGCTTAAACTAAGATATTGAGCGAGACTGGCTGGCATTCTTCAAACTGAAACACAAGCACCACACATGAAGTGATACAGGCACAGGTCTTAATTGATTTGCCGACGTCGCACAATTTGATTTTGACAAGACACCCTGGACCTCTGACACCATACAGTCCTACAGGCCGGGAAGGGAGGCCACTCTAAAACTGTCAGCAAAATCAATAGCAGCCCCTGTCCCTAGCAGAAATCGATGGTGGATCATTAAGTTTCCTGTCACGCTAGTCACAACTTTCGCAGCCATCTCCTGTCTGCTGGGACCATAAGGAAGAGGGAGACGTCTTGTGTGCACATTTCATTTTCTGTTGCCAGAACCAAATGAAAATAGGTCCAATGCATGAGCTCATCATCTATAGATAAGTATTACTATTAGTCTATTACTGTGCTATTTAGTAATTTTACATAGTTTCACCATGGTTCATATGAAAGAACTACATTTACTAGATTTATTGATTACAACTGGATGCAGTGAATTTCTATGAGAACTAAGTAACTATCAAATTACAGGAAAATTTTGGGACAGTTCAGGTGTTGCATTCATCAGGTTTTAGTAACTCACATCTGTCATAACACCATAACTTCTTAAGAACTGATTTTTTTAATATAATTCTACTAATTCTGTCACAGCAATACTACACTAACTACTAATACTGTAATAGTAGTACTTAGTACTATCATTATCCATTGTGTATTAACTGTAAAATTTTGTGTTCAAGTTCCACATTCCTGATCATTGGAATTTGGATGTGAAATTATACAACTTGTGCATTAGCAACATGTATCCATGTGAACTATTGTGACAGCTACTAGTGATAATGAGGGGTGCTAACTGTGAAACTGAAACTAGTGAAAGTGATACCATCTGTTCAAAAATTACCATTTATTATGAAATCAAACATAATCAAAAATAAGAACAGAAATATTTCAAAACAAATCCCCTATCCAACACACACACACTGTATGGTTACATTTACAACAAGCTTCAGCAGGAGTCCAGCCGATGTCTCATTCTGTAACAACCCCCCACCCCCTTACCACCACCACCACACTCACTCACACACACACACACACACACACACACACACACACCACACACACACACACACACACACACACACACACACACACACTGCTAGAGCTCTGCCTCAGTAGGAGAGTGTTTTTCCAGTCTGTTAATGTGTTATTAGTGTTAATAGCATTACTGACTTCATTTCCAATTCCATTATTCAATTCACAACATGATAAATTGCACCTCAAATTCTAAAGATAACTAGATGACCCTTTACTTCCAGTTCTAAAAGCCCACACCAAAGGGCCTATGAAGCCGAAAGGAAACCTAATTACATGCAAATTAAGCAATTCGTGACCACTTTGATCAAGCCAACATGGAGGCAAAAACATTCAGTTCAAAGAAATTGCAAATCAATGCACTTATGTTTTATTAATGTTACAAGCATTAACTGAACCCAAAAGAGCAGAGAGCTGTAGATATATTACCAAGAGTAGATCTAATCGAATGCTGGAAATTGTCAGAAGCATGGAGAAAACTGTATGAGGTGGGCAATGAACTCAAGATCAAGCACACTGATGCTGAAGGAACTGGAAAATGTTTTCATGCTCTCTGAATCAAGCCAGAAGTGAGACGAAAACTCCCCCTCCCTCAGCTACTGGGCCTACTGTTGCTTGGGCACAGTACTGACACTCTTCCTCAGCTAGACCTAGTGACAATGCCTAGTCACTGTTCTCTATCTGTGGTCCCCCAGGCACCACTACCCTAGCCGGATTGGTCTAGCCAGATACCCCAAAGTAGTTAATACACAGCATCCACTCTCCTAATTTTTTTGTTCCTTTCTCTCCTGTTCTTTTTCTTTCTTTTCATTATACCACTTTATTATTTATAGGACTCTGCAGACCCCCCAAAATGCAGCAAAATCTCTGAGCAGTTTTCTGCTCATTGGAAGGTGGCTGCCTAACACAAAGAAGAAGAAGAAATGCCGAAGGGGGAAAGTGTTGGCTTCACACACCCCACTCCCCCCCCCCCCCAAAAGACCCCAAAAAACGGAAATTGACAACAGTGGCAAATTATGCAAAGCCTCTAACTCTAACTAATTATTACCTATTGCCAAATAAATATTGCTGTGCTGAGCCCAGAAATTAGTATTCACAAAATTCACATTATAATAATAATATTAATAATGTACTCTTTCTCCAAATTGGAGCCCATAGCCCATTACAAAGCAAAGAACAAAACAAAGCATGCACGCACACACACACACACAGAGTCAATCAGATAGCCTGAAGAGGTGAGAGTTCAAAGATGATTTAAAAGCTGCAAGTGTTTGATGATCTAATTTAGCAAGGGAGACTGTTCCAGACAGATGGTGCAGCATTTAAGAAAAAGATCTCTGAGTCTGACCAAGCAAGTGTGTGCACACAGAGGGAAGACAGAGAATAGAAGTATCAGAACAGCACAGCTGGTGGGTTGGTTTATAAACTGCCAGGTGTTCAGTCAGGTCAATAAAAGTGATCGAGATGGGGCAGATGTAGCACAGAGAAGCGAGCTTGTACTGTATTCATGAATCCATCGGCAGCCAGTGGAGAGAAGCAAGAAGAGGAGACATATGATCAGTTCTGGGAACTCTCACTGAGGACAAGGTGAGCAGTGTTTAAGTTGCAAGTGAGGACAAGTGTTGGTGGAAGTATGAAATTTGAAGACCTATCAAATTTAAAGTGCCCCGATGTCCACCATTCTATGAATCTATCAACCCTTGCAGAGTAAGACCGTTAGGATCAAAGGGGCCCAATGTCCACCATTCCTCCAACCCACATGCCTAACAGAGCAAGACCAAATGTTGGGCATTAGGCTCAAAATGACCCAATGTCCAACACTCCTCCAACCGACTACCCATGCAGAGCAGCAAGACCATTACAGCATTAGGCTCAAGCGAGTCAAAGTGGCCTGACGCCCATCATTCCTCCAACCCACTTCAATTGCAAAGCAAGACAATTACAAAATTAGGCTCAAAATGGCCTGATGCCCACCATTCCTCCAACCCACTACAACTGCAGAGCATGACATTGACAATTACTGAATTAGGCTCAAAATGGCCCCATATCCACCATTCCTCCAACCACTACTGCAGATCATGACAATCAGGCTCAAAATGGCCAGACATCCAACATTCCTCCAACTCACTACCATTGCAGAGCATGAGAATTTAGGCTCAAATTCAAAATGGCCTCATGTCCACCATCCAACTACTGCAGAGCATGACGATTAGGCTCAAAATGGCCTGACGTCCACCATTCCTCCAACCCACCACCCTTGCAAAGCAAGACCATAGGTTCAAAGTGGCCCCATGTCCACCATTCATTCAAGTTTCAACCCACAACCTTTGCAGAGCAAGACCACAGACTCAGACGTTAGAGTGGCCCAATGTCCATCATTCCTTCAACTCGCAACCCTTGCACTGCAGAGCAATACCATTATGGCATTAGGCTCCGAGTGTGTCCCTAAGTCCACCATTCCTTCAACCCACAACCCTTGCACTAGCTGCAGAGCAAAACCATAAGGCATTAGGCTCAGAGTGTGTCCACCATTCCTTCAAGTTCAACCCACAACACTTGCAGAGCAAGACCATTAGGTTCAAATGGGCCCCAAGGTGAAGAGCTGTGTCAACAGCAAAAACCAACACAGAAACCAGTAAAGAAAGATCAATGCCTTAAACTCACAGTTTGCGCAGCATGGACAGTTGAATGAATGACCCCTCTTTCAACACAGCCAGTTGATTTTGTGTCAGGTCCCTGAAAAAACACACGCACACACACATTCAACTGAGTTGTCTTGCAGTTGCACTGCCACTGGTTAGTAATTCTAGTTATACTTGTAGTATACTTAAAGTTACTATCTCAGCATGATTAATAAATGAGGTATCATACTCAACAATACAGTTATGTTAAATTATTATTACAAATACAACACATTTTATAAAATTATAAGATTAAGAACATGCAGTTAAATTATAAATATCACTAAAAACAATGCAAAAAGTTTGTTTCTCATGGACAGCAGCTGGAAAAGAAAAAACAAATTTTACACTACACAGATCTAGTCATCTAGTCATTATTAAATCATTAAAACTAAAACTATAATATTCCTAATTTTAGTATTTAATTTACTAGCTAGTCTACTAAGTACTACTAGTACTAGTCTACTACCCAGCTGGTACAACAAGTTGCAGACTCAATCAAGGACAGGTTTGTTGATGTTTAGTCCACTAGACTGTAAGTGTCTGTAAGCTGATCAGCGTGATAGGCACAAAGGTCTAGGACAGTAATCCAGGCACTGCCTTTGCCACAGGTTGAGTGAGCCCAGGTCTAGGAAAGTAATCCAAGCGCTGCCTTTGCTGCATGACTGAGTCCATTTCTGCCCCAATCCCTAGGGCTCCAACCCATGAAAGAGTCCTGGGTAATCCCCGTGAATAACAAACAAATCAAGGCAATGAAGCTTCCCCATGCTTGTAATTATTGTTCTATTCTCACCATTACACTCATTTCCTGTATGCTGAAGCCCCCCCCCCCCCCCCCCCCCCCCCTTACCCTCTTGTTTTTACCAAGACTCAAGTGAGACACTCACACAGATTGATCTATAGAACTGTGTCTTCCCTTTCCCACTACCCAGCCATCATCATTAGATCATCAAAGGTTCCTCCCAATCCCATATTCTATGATCTGTGCTTGTGTTGTCCTATCCTCCTCATCATCACACTCACAGACATAGTGTCACACTTAATTTCCATTCTGAAGCTTCACTTTTGTGTTGTGTCATTTTTATCGTTACAATTAGTGATTCACTGATTTCTTGTACTTGTGTGTCACAAGTAAAACTGTGTGTCACAAGTAGTACTTTGTAGTACTGTGCAGACATTTATGTATACATCACATGTACTTGTCTGAAGCTTCCCTTGCTTGTGTCACAAATGCCATACTCATCATCCTACACACACTGACACAGTCACACTACACAGTTTATTCTCTGTCCTGAAGCTTCTTGACTTTTTCATTCTTGTGCTGTGCCTTTTTATTTGATCTGCAACCACCTGCACACTCTTTTCTTCTTTTTTTTTTTTTTGCTGTCAAAGCTATCCCAAGCTTGTCTTGTGCTCATCATCAAACTCAGACTTATTTCCTGCACTCTGAAGCATCTTCATTCTTTTTCTTATGTTACTTTTACCATTCTCAGCATCATACACTTATTTTCTGTTCTGAAACTTCAAATTCTCCATCACCCATGCTTGTGCTGTCCCATGCTCAATCTCATTCATCACACTCACTTATTTCCTGTACAATGGTTTCCCCTTGGCTGTGCTGACCCTTTCTTAGCATGACACTCACATTCCTGCCCTGTCCCAAAGCTTCCCCATTTTTGCACTGTCCCATTCCCAAATTCATCACCACAAGTTGTCCCATTCCCAACCTCATCATGATCAAAATTCAAATGTTACAAACTTTTCTTCTCATCCGAAAATTCATTTTTGTAAATTACAAGTGCTATATTTTGAGGACTGTGTGTCTATGTTGTCTCATTCAAAATTTATCTAATCATCACAGTTCACAGAACTTTTTGCCGTACAGTCATAGTCATACCATGTCATACTCATAGTCATACTATAGTTATAGTACACTTCATCAAAATAGTCAAAACTCAAAAAACATTCCTGTTCTGAAAGGCTATTGAAAGCTTCCCCTTTCGGATTGTGCTGTCCAGTTCTCATAATCACATCCACACTTTGACTTGTTCAAGCTATTGCTGTTTTGAAGCTTCTCAAGTTCTTCATTACTGTCGCCCTGGTATAACTGCAATGGTTGACTGGCATCATTATTATCATGTTGTGCTGAATCAGTGACTGTTCTTAGTACTGCCTTCACTTCCAGTACTGAAGCTTTCCCCTGGCTTTGTGTTCTCCCTAGTCCCAGTCCCATTCTCATTACCACAGCACACTTCACAGATGACTACTACAGTACTACTACTAGTCACGCCTCATACTCACAGTCACAATCACATTTAATCTTTCTTTTAAGTTTTATTAGTTTTAAATTAAAATGAAGGTTTGTGTGTGCAATTTTTTCACATTTATCTGTCTATATATGGAAGTATTAAATGAATGTGCAACTTGAGAAAAGTAAAAAAATAAAATTAAAAAAAGTTTAAGACGCCCAACTGCCAACCCAAATATTCTTACAATCCTAATATTAATTACAAAGTATGGTAAGATTTTCAAATCAAGCCCTGTGGTGTGATTTTTGCACCTTTATTTAACTGTTTATAGATTATGAAAATGCAACTTCAGAAAGAGTTGAAAAAAGGGATACCCAAGCCAAACATTTAAATTATATTACAATCATATTATATCACTATTTTTACATACTCCCAACTATTAATAACATCCCCCCCCCCCCCCCCCCCCCCCCCATTCTAAGTTTGATGACTTCATCAGTTTTAAATGAATGTCAAATGTGATCTAATAGTAATACCTAATTTTACAATGTATCATTGTATGCATCATTTCATTACAATGTGCATGCTTGCATCAGGTGTGCGCATGTGCATAACATGTGCATGTGTGTGTGCATGCATGCGTGCGTGTGTGTGTGTGTGTGTGAGGTACCCAGGGATCATACTTACAGGTGCACGGTGTCAGGTGGGAAGGTGATGTGGGCTAGAGAGGTGAAGGGAGCTGGGTGCTTGGAGCATTCCACCCTCCTGCCTTTCTTTTTCTTGGTGCCAACCATGGTACACTGGCAACTGGGAACACAAGCCTCCACCACCACTGCCATTACCATCATCAGCACCACTGCCAATGACCACCAATATTTCCCCTGTGGTAGAGTACAGCTCCTTTGGTTCCTCATGTTCAGTAGATTATTGTAGTTCAGGTAAGCCACAAGACCTTTTCACAGTGAGATTATTCCACATTGTATACTGCTGACTGCAGGTGCTACTGAGAGTTCATGTCCATTGTTGGCATTAATCATGTATTTTGCAGACCAGTCACAGATGGTTTCTAAGTTGAAGGATTCTCATTCTGTGTACTGCAATTGCAAATGCACAAGATGCAGGACTTCAAAAATAATCATGTTATTTCAGTTATTGTGATATATAATAATGTTCACCTGTTTACAATTACACTGATCAAATGAGGTGTGATATTGATGATGTTCTGCCCTATTCATGAATGCTCATCACTATTTTGTCACTTGCCTGCTGTCACAGTGTCAGCATCTTTTAATGCATATGGACTCAGTGTGCAGAGCTGGGTCTGGGAATGGATTGTGGATTCTGTGAGTGCAGAGTATACTGAATTAATTTCTGTCATAACTGGTAAAGTAATCTGAACTTTAAATGAATGTAATACATACATGTGCAATGACCAATGACTGCATTTTGCTTAATCAGATAACAGAATAAGGCAGTTAAGATTCTGCAGGCACAGTTTTATTACCTTTCCTTTAAGTTTTATCATTATGATATATATTATGAGGTCTGCTGCAGTACCAGTGTATCAGTTCCCTTGCAATGTGACATGTGCATTTTGTTTGATTGGAATTTAGTTTGTAACACCTGTTCTTTCAGTTTCACAAAACACTGTCAAAAAAAACAAAAAAAAAGGAAAACTTTGCCACAATCACTACTGCCAATATATCTGAATATAATGTCAACTATATTTAATTGGCATTTAACTACTGATTCTGATCATTCTGCTAAGCACTAGTGCTAGCATTATGTTTTATCTGTTATATGTTTCCATTCTGGGTGTAAAAAAAAGAAAAGTTACTCACTGTGTGTTAACTGTTACCATGGGGCATGGAGCCTATTATTAATTATTAGCATGACTATTACAGTATTAGTCTTGCTCTTACTGGTCTCAGTTTAATTCAAAGGTGGGCATGTGATCTTTAACTTAAGTTTAATGTGTGCAGTGATCTTACTCTTACTAGTCTTAGTGCCTGCCGAGTCTGCGCATTGAATGGCACTTTACCCTGTCACATCCAGGAGTGGAAGAACCCTGCACGCTGAATCTACAGTGCCCTGCACTTGCAACAAAGCAAAGCCAAACATGCCTAAACTCCCGTCAACGTCTGATTCTTCTTCAAGCGAATCAAGGGTGTAGTTTTTTTACTTTTGTTTTTATTGCTAGTCGATGAAACAAAGATGTAATTGTGGGAGGTGGACTTTTGTTTTCACGAAATCTGTTTTGTCTGCAGTTTGTACTGTTTCAGTGTCTGGGTGTTCCTTACTTTCTCGCATTCATGAATGAAACAGAAATAAGAACCCCCTTTTGTTGAGACCCTACTGTTACGGCGATAAAAGCACAGGATGCTGGCCCAAGACAGTCCGAAAGAGGCACTCCACGTAAGGTGAGAAGCAACGCATGCGCCAGTACGGGGCTTTCTCTTTGATCCTACCGCCGAGTATCATGTCAAGGGAATCCGATATCGGGTCACGCTCGCTTTCTACCCCCTCCTCCCCCTCCCGCCACTTCAAATTCTTTTCAGTGCACCTTCGATCGGTGCTACAAATACGTTCCCGTTGTCTCTACCTTGATCACAGTATCCATTCTGGCTCACAGGTCCGTCGGGTAGGGTTTAGGCCTAGATGGGAAGCGAGCAGCAAGACCCTCCCAGCCGAACGGGTCTTGAATGGAGGAATCCTTGGGGCAACTCAGCCCCTCATGCCCCCGCAGTCGAAACCAAGAAAACTGCATGCGTCTTCCACCGCCATTATGCGCAGTCACTTCGTTGGTACAAATCCACGAAATAGGAATGCAGCACAGTGCTACAGCACGATCGACGAACTCATAATTTATAAACACAAGACTGCACGATCCGGCATACACACGATACCTTGTCAGGCGTGCGGCGATTTTCCCAAACATTGAGAGCCATCTTGCTTCTCCGCTCCCGTGACGTCACGAGTTCGCGCGGTTCAGTGGCTTTCATTGGTCGGTGCTCGCGATGAGAGCAACACACAATGGTCGGCAGAAGCGAACTGTTTGAAGTGTTTGGTGGAAAGCCGGCTGGGGGTGGGGGACACACACGTTAACTCTGTAGAGTACTAGAGCGTGGCGTGCCCGCCCGCCCGCACGCACGCACGCATCCACCCCCCACCCCCCCAACACACACACACACACACACAAACACACATACTTTGCACGCAATTTTTTTTACGTCTACGTCCACAGAAACCATAAGGACTATAGGGATGGGAACTCAGGACGATCACCTCGACTGACTTTCACACAGCTCCTGAGCTCTTAAAATGTATACAGACCCACTACTGCACTGTATATAGCACGTATATGGACCAACGTCAAATTCCAAAACGTAAAATGTACTGTGCCTATAAAAAAAAGTTCTTTTTTTTCATTTTTTTGTTGTAGTTGTTGTGGGGGGGGGGGGGTATACTTTTAGACTGACGGGGTGTCACTGTGTGCGGTGTGTGTGTGTGTGTGTGTGTGTGTGTGTGTGTGTGCGTGCGTCGTGCGTGTGTCGCGGCGCTGGTGCCAGTGTGCGCGGGGGGGGGGGGGGGGGGGGGGGGGGACGAGTGTTTGAGCGGCTACGCCGGCATCATGGCCGGCATGACTGAACTGAACCGCTCGCATACTTTCTCCCCGTTCCGGCTGAAAGCTTGAAATGGTGAAATCAGTCGAATGTTCGAGTACTCAACTGTCGCATGTACATGATAGGCTGCATACTGGTACTTGTCCATTGCACTATTTTTTCGTGTTTTTTGTTTGTTTTGGTTTTTGTTATTGTTTTTGTTTTGTTTTTGTTGTTGTTATTGTTTTAGTTTTTGTAGTGTTTTTTGTTGTTGTTGTTGTTTTTTGTTTTTGTTTTTTTGTTTTTTGGGGGGTCGGTTGGTTGTCGTTGTTGGTCTGTTCTTGTTTAAGTTGTGTGTTTGTTTGTTTTGTTTTGGTTTTGGTTTTGGTTTGTTTGTTTTTTGGGGGGTTGGGCTGTGGTTTTTTGTTTGTTTTTGTTTTTGTTTGGTTTTTTGTTGATGTTTTTTCATGGGGGGTGGGGGGGGGGGGGGGCTATGGTTGTAGTTTGTTTTTGTTTTGTACTTATAATGTACAGTGCCATGACTGAGCATTTTTTTCTGGTATGGCGATATATCTGTAAGCATTATCATTATTATTATCAGCCTAATGCTGTCCACTCCCAGAGTTGCCGCCGCTCTGGCGGCAGTGTAGTCAAACCGGGCACGCCAGTGCCGCCACCACTGATCGATCCACAGAGGGTAGTCATGGCAGTAGAACCATATTAGGCCTTCCTTTTGTGTTGGGAGACCTCCCAGTAATACCCGGCCACACACACAAACGGCGGAAAATGTTTCTGAAGCTTTTTGCCAAAAAAATTAATCTGTTTTCAAAAACTAAAAGCGGCTTCAAGAAGTACTAAACAGCCGCCAGCTAACCCCCTCCCCTCCCCACCACACAGACACACACACACACACACACACACCGCACAAGAAAAAACACAGACACACAAGACACACACCACACACACACACCACACAACACACACACACACACACACACACACACACACACACACCACACACACACACACACACACACACACACACACACACACACACACACACACACACACCACACACACACACACACACACACACACACACACACACACACACACACACACACACACACACACACACACACACACACACACACACACACACACACACACACACACACACACACACACACACACACACACACACACACACACACACACACCACACACACACACACACACACACACACACACACACACACACACACACACACCAAAACACACACACACACACACACACACAACACACACACACCACACACAACACACACCACACTGACACACACACACACACACTGACACACACACACACACACTGGCACATACACGCGCGCGCGCGCGCGAGAAATATTTATTCCATAAACTGCATATAATTTATGTGAATTCTCCTGGAAATTAACTTGAGGTGACATTAGACAGTAAGTAACTCGTTTTTGTTTTTGTTTTTTGTTTTTGTTTTTGTTTTTACGCTAAGGCAACCAGGACTGGTATATCAAGACGAAACACATTTTATCATCACATAGTAAAAACAAAACATATATATACATGCTAAAACTGGACCATCACCAATTTAAAAAAAACAAAAAAAAACTGTAGTGAAAAGTGGATAAAACACAGAAGCAAAAAGTATTCAGAAAATGTATAATTTTCCCAAAACTATCGATCTCATTAGAAAGTTGAATATATACAATATGTCCTCGAATAAAATCCGCAGTGACCGAGCTGTATTAAACGTAGGATGCTGAGCGTTGAACGGAGTCTGAGAGGTAGTACCTCTTCCCCGTTTACTGGCGAAGTAAACACGTCTCCGGCGCAGAATAGCTCTCACCCACTGGTGCTCAGGTTGCTAAACAGAGACACTCACTATACTTGCTGTCGCATCTCTGATCTCAGTATAGGCGATGCATCAGCCATATGGGCCGTAGAGTGTAATGGTACGGGCCCGTCATTCGTGGCTCAAGAATGGATTGCTCAGGGCCACACTGATCACTTTGTAATCGAACTGGCGGCTCGAAAATGCGTTAGACTTATTAAGCATCTCTGGGTACCGTGTGTGTGTGTGTGTGTGTGCGTGCGTGCGTGCGTGTGTGCGTGCGTGCGTGCGTACGTGTTGGTGTGTGTGGTGTGTGTGTGTGTGTGTGTGTGTGTGTGTGTGTGTGTGTGTGTGTGTGTGTGTGCGTGTGGGGTTGTGCGTGATTCACTTTGTAATCGAACTGGCGGCTCGAAA
>JABMCL010002100.1:535000-560000 GCA_018857735.1 Alviniconcha marisindica
TTCAGGACCATTGCGTAGACCTATGACGATCGAGCGGCAGCGGAAGACTATGCTGTCTCCTAGTGCATCAATGAGACTGATGTATTCCCAGCGATTTACATTGCCCTCGGCAATACAACCGCGCGGTCGTATACATAACCATGTCATCGGGTTAGTCGACGCATCTACATAATAATAATAATGGATTATTTCTGGCGCTCCATCTCGTAGGAGCCCGGGAAGCTTACAGAGCCATGAGGATACGCTCATTTCATCACACACACACACACACACACACACACACACACACACACACACACACACACACACACGCGCGCGCGCGCGCGCGCGAGAGGCTACAGATACATTCATCACTGGTAATGGGATGGGTTGGTAGAATGAGAAGAAGAAACTAAAAAAACGACAGATGAGTACGATGAAGAGAAGAGGTGGGTTTTAGCCTTAAAAGAAGAGAGTGAAAACGAATGCCCGAAAGAGAGAGGAAAAGAGTTCCAGATCACAGGTCCGATATATTGAAAGGATGTCTCCCCTAGGGTCCTTCTGCCCATCCTAGGAACACGGAATATCCGATAATCCGAGGCTGAGCGAGGAGAGTGAGAAGGAGAGCAGAGATGAAGCAGCTCATCTGCATACTCTGAGTACGACTGCGCAGACAGGGACAGCACTGGCTTCTGTCAGTCACAGACGTTGTGACACCGTTCGCAACAAGATAGTTCACGATCGAACTGATAACATCGCCTGTAGTTTTTATTTAACCTGACAATTTGAGTAGAAAAGGGACAGCACTGGCTTCTCTCAGCCACAGACGTTGTGACACCGTTCGCAACAAGATAGTTCACGATCGAACTGATAACATCGCCTGTAGTTTTTATTTAACCTGACAATTTGAGTAGAAAAGGGACAGCACTGGCTTCTCTCAGCCACAGACGTTGTGACACCGTTCACAATGAGATAGTTCACGATCGAACTGATAACATCGCCTGTAGTTTTTGTTTAACCTGACAATTTGAGTAGAAAAGGTAAAAAGGGTAAATCGACAAATTCAACTAAATCGTTCAATCAAAATCCAAACACATAAATGGTTAAAAAGAACGCTGTTTATTAGGACAAGACAGAACATGCGAATTTTCGGGGTAATCCCCTTTATCAAGCTACAAAACGACGCTTGAACAACAGTTAAACGATGAAAATGAGATGTAGAACTAGGACACTTATCTGCTTCTGGTTGAGCTATGTTGTTTTTGTAGGCAGTGCTTGGAATAATATTGGCATGACCCTTGCGATAAAACGTGAATGAAGACTTGAGGAGAACGGTGATGATGGCATGACATATAAAGGACAAGTCCAAAAAGATATTGCAGACGTAAGATTTTACCAAAGAACAACAACAAACCAAACCAAAAAACAACAACACAGCAACACTGAAACAAGAATGACTGCTATCGTTCTAAAAACAAGATCCAAATTAAGTCAAAGTCTGTTCTCATTTAAATGTCAGGTAGCTCCAACCATTGTACCACACGACAAAACACCCAGCTTGACCCATCGTCAAGTTACGGGGCTGAACTGCGTTGCATAATGATTGCTGCCGCTTACTGATGCTGTGGCTCTTTATGACCAGAGGCCAACCTTATTCTGGGAATTGTGCTTTATTCAGCATTACTCGTGCTTTACGTCTTGGGAGAACGCAAGACGGCATCATTGCACTAAGGCAGCATCGTTAATCATAGAGTGCGTACTTGACTTTTGCATTTGTGTCTGCTTAGTGTCTTTGCATACTTGAAAACGGGCAGTTCTGTGGGTTTTTAAACAATATGTTTAATGGTAATAATAATGTATGTATACAGCGAAAAACCTTGTCCAGAAAGACTATTTTAAGCGCATACGCGCACACACTAGGGCATACGTACAAAAGGAGACATTTGCAAAGATGTACCAGGACTAAGACGAACGTTTGATTACGCTCGACACTCCACCCCCCCCCCCCCCCACACACACAACTCTCTCTCTCTCTCTCTCTCTCTCTCTCTCTCTCTCTCTCTCTCTCTCTCTCTCTCTCTCTCTCTCTCTCTCTCTCTCTCTCTCTTTCTTTACCCCCCTCCTTTTCTCCTCTCACCTCCCCTTTCTCTGTCTCTTTCTCTCTCCCCCATTCTCTCTCCTCTCTCCCCACTCTCTCTCTCTCCCCCCCCCCCCTCCTCTCTCTTTTCTCTCCCCCTTCTCTCTCCTCTCTCCCCACTCTCTCTTTCTCTCTCCCCTTCTCTCCTCTCTCCCCCCCCTCTCTTTCTCTCCCCCTCTCTCTCTTCTCTCTCCCCCTTCTCTCTCTCCTCTCTTCCCCCCCCTCTCTCTTTCTCTCTCCCCCTTCTTCTCCTTCCTCCTCCTCTCTCTTTCTCTCTCCCCCTCTCTCTTTCTCTTTCCTTCTCTCTCCTCTGTCCCCCCCTCCCCCTCCCCTCTCTTTCTCTCTCCCCTTCTTTCTCCTCTCTCCCCCCCTCTCTTTCTCTCTCCCCCTCTCTCTTTCTCTCTCCCCCTTCTCTCTCCTCTGTCCCCCCTCTCCCCCTCTCTCTTTTCTCTCCCCCTTCACCTCTCTCTCTCCCCCTCTCTCTTTCTCCCCCCCTCTCTCTTTCTCTCTCTCCCCTTCTTTCTCCTCTCTCCCCCCTCTCTCTCTTCTGCCCCCCCCTCTCTCTTTCTCTCTCCCCCTTCTCTCTCCTCTCTCCCTCCTCTTTTCTCCCTCCCCTCCTCTCTTTCTCTCTCCCCTTTCTCTCTCCTCTCTCCCCCTCTCTCTTTCTCTCTCCCCCTCTCTCTTTCTCTCTCCCCCTTCTCTCTCCTCTCTCCCCCTCGTCTCTTTCTCTCTCCCCCTTCTCTCTCCTCTCTCCCCCCTCTCCTTTCTCCCCCCTCTCTCTTTCTCCCCCTCTCTCTTTCTCTCTCCCCCCTTTCTCTCTCCTCTCTCCCCCTCTCTCTTTCTCCCCCCTCTCCTTTCTCTCTCCCCCTTCTCTCTCCTCTCTCCCCCCTCTCTCTTCCCCTCTCTCTTTCTTTCTCCTCTCCCCCTCTCTCTCTTTCTCTCTCTCCCCTCTGTCTTTCTCTCTCCCCCCCTTTTCTTTCCTCTCTCCCCCCTCTCTCTTTTCTCTCTCCCCCCTCTCTCTTTCTCTCTCCCCCCTTCTCTCTCCTCTCTCCCCCCTCTCTCTTTCTCTCTCCCCCCTCTCGGAGAGAGCGAATCTCACCGCAGCGGCAAGTCGCATTTTCTGAAGCTGGTGATAATTTTGACAAATTGTGCGGTTTTCTGCTGTAATTAACCTTGATAGGGACATGACGTTCCGATAATTAGTTTGTGCTGACATTGCTGATCAGTTTGATGTGAAAATCTGTGCCACAGGGGAATATGCCGGTGCATAATTTGTGTTTTCGAGCCAGCTGTGGCCAGTTTTTGATTGTGTTTCTCCACTTCATGACCAGGCGGGCAAGTTTCGCACGCAAGATGCGTGTGCAAGTGATCACAACAAGAAACAGACTGGACGTGTTGCTGTTTGTGTTTGTGGCCAGCTACTTCTTGTGTTGCGGGGATGTAGAATCGAACCCAGGGCCGCTGGATAAGGATGACTTGAAACCTCAGGCGAGAAAGGAACCTCGTGACGACGCAAGTGGGGCGGACAAGCAACCGCCAGTGCCTAGAACTGTGAGTACTGAACCGACCGCTTCACGTACAACTCCTGACACCGGCATAGCACCGGACATGGCATCTCAGATTCCCGGACGCAATACGCAGCAAAGTGTGCAGTTTCAGTCTCTGGAAACTAACATGAACCAGATGCGAAAGGACCTGGGCTCTATCAAAACGACATAGGACTGGTGAGAACGAAGTTGAAGAAATTGACGGAGGTGCAACAGACTGGAGACGAACTATCAGACACTGTCCTCAGCAGTACAAGAAATCAACACTGACGTGGGCGACCTGTTCGATGCCAGTAAAGAAAATAGTGATGATATATCCAGAATCTCAATGACAGTGGGGAACATGGAAAAAGAGATTGCCAACTTGAAGTCAGAAGTGGACAGACTGGAAGAATTCTCCAGAAGGGATAATCTCCGTATGTACGGAATACCCCACAGCGGAGATTATGAGGACTATGACGCCTGTGCCAGAGCTGTTTCGGACGTTCTCAACTCAGTGGAAGGACCAAAAAGATGGACGCCGGATGATATCGCTCGCGCTCACCGTGTAGGCCAAAGCAGGAATGGAGAGCCGAAGCCTATGATTGTGAAGTTCAGCAGGTGGAAAAGAATGGTGTGCGAGTGGCAAATGATCTGACAAAGAACCAGGCACGCGTCGTAGCAGAAGCTAAGAAGGAAGGGAAAGTAGCCTACTTCAGGAAAGGGGGGAAACTAAAGGGGGACCAAAACGCCGGAAAAGGGGGAACCAACGCAGACGTTGCAGCAGCAGACGACACAGGGGACCGAACACCGCGACAACACCCGAGCGATCAGCTGATCACGTAAACAACGGGGGCAGAGGTCAGGGGCAACCCTGCGAACCGGAGAGGCGTGACCCTGCTCACCCTGGAGGCCAAAACACAGCTAGTAAAGGCCAGCAGTAGGCAATCTGCACGTGCAAACCGTGGTGACGCTCCCAGTGGCTCACAACAGCGTGGACTACACGACTACTGGAGCAGATCTCCAGTCAACAAAACGCCACGACGGTCGGATCGTAACCGACGATAGGACAGGCAAGACCATCCAAGCGAATTAAACTTTCTTGCGTATAATGTAGAAAACTTTTACGGTAAGCTGAATAATTCATCTTTCACGAACTATATTAGAAAGGTTTGACCTTGTTTGCCTGACGGAAAATTTTTGGCGGACAGCACGTTTGATTTCAGCCGACTGTTTACTGACCATATCAAGTTTGCTGCACCAGCAAAAAAAACTTTCGTTACAGGGCAGAAACTCCGGGGGAGTTCTGCTTTTGATTCGGAAATCCCTTTCTACGTTTGTGAAACAAATGAAGACTGACTGTGAAAACACTGTTGTTGTTAGAGAGACAAGTCTGTGTTTAGTCTAGATAAGGATGTGTTGCTCATTGGCTATGTTGGCCAGAGAACAGTCCGCTGTATGACACTCTTGAGCTGAAAGACGGCATTCTTATTTTAGAGGAGAGTATACTGCAGATAGTACAAAATAAAACCCTTTTTATTTTGCTATGCGGAGACCTAAACGCAAGAACTGGCTGTGAACAACCAAAGTTGGAAGAAATGTTTAACTATACACCCGGCTCTGATGATAATGATGATGGTGATTGTAGGTACAGATGCTCAAAGGATAATATTGTGAATAATTTTGGAAAATCCTTACTGAATTTATGCTTTATGTTGGATTGTGTTATTGTGAATGGGTTCTGTAACAGTGATGCCAATGGAGAATTTACCTACGTGTCGCCGCACGGCAGTGGCGTGATAGATTATTTTATCATTTCAGAAGATTTGTTTCCTGACCATTGTGAGTTACGTATTGGGGATCGTGTTGATTCATGGCACTTGCCAGTAGAGTTCAAATGGAAGCAAGCGGGTCGAATGATTGACCAACCAGACCAAAGAGAAAGTTATGAAAGTTGCATTGTGTGGTCTGAAGATTGTTTACCCAGTTATAAGCAGGAACTTGAGTCGGACAGTTTTAAACGTTGTATGCAAGATGCCCATTTAGCGCTTGGATTTTGAGTAGGAAAAAAATTCCATTAAATTTTTTTGAATGCTTTGTATGGGGGGTTTTTCATGTATGGTGGGAAAAAGGGGGGAAAAAAAGGGCACGTGAACAAAACTGGTTTTTTTGTTGAGGTGCACAAAAAAAGAAAAGGTTCAGGAAAGGGCCAAAGGGAAAATTTTACCTTGGGAAACGGGGAAAAATTATGTTAGGGGAAAAAAAAGAATACAAGCAACTGTTGGCAAGGAAGAAAACCGAGTTCGACCGGGCAAGAATAGCAAGACTGAAACAGTCAATAAATGAAAACCCAAACTGGTTTTGGGCAAAACCGTTTAAAAAGGCAGGGGAAAATTTTAAGGAAAAAGGTTACAATATTCCCCCAACGGAAAAATTAAACCAAAGGGGAAACCAAGTTTTTTTAAGAAAAATTTTTTTAAGTGTTTAATAACAAAAGTGCCCCAGAAAAGAAAATCTGAAACCCAAGGGATAAAATTTTGGGCAGATGCAGAGACAGACGAGGAAATGCCTAAAATTTTGTTTAATGAAGCAATTTCCAAACAAAAAGGTTTTTGGCAAGTTGAAGTCAGGGAAAAGTGCAGGTCCGACAAGATAAAGGCGAAATGCTAAAACATGCTTATGAAGTAGTCATTGTTTTTCGGGTGAAGCTTTTTAACAAAATATTCGAGGGTGGAATGTTTCCCCGAGAGTGGTCAAAATCAATCATTGTGCCTATTCAAAAAAAGGGGACTAAATCAACCAGATAATTATCGGGGTATAGCCTTGACAAGTGTCATAAGTAAAGTGTACACCAGTATTCTGAACAAACGACTCTCAGAGTGGGCAGAGGTGGAAGAAAAGATCATCGAGGAACAGGCTGGTTTCAGAGCAGGCTATAGCACTGTGAAACCCTATATTTTCTCTGTATGCGATGGTACAAAAATACTTACTCAAGCACACAAAGTTGTATGTAGCCTTCGTAGATTTTAAGAAGGCGTTTGATTCCGTGAACAGAAACGCGTTATGGTCCGTGTTAAGAAAAAATGGTGTAAATGGAAAACCCGTACATGGCTGTAAGGGGTTATACAATTCGGTTATAGCATGTGTACGTGATAAATGCTCATATTCTGATTATTTTGCCTGTCCAGGAGGTGTAAAACAAGGTTGCCTGCTTTGTCCTTTGATGTTTTCCTTTTTCATCAATGAATTAGCCATAGAAGTGTCAAAAAAAGGTAAGCATGGTATTCAGTTGATCCCTGGTTCCATTTAAATTTTTCTGTTATTTTTTTCTGACGATGTCATTCTCTTGTCAAATACGATAGTAGGCTTGCAAAACCAACTTGATAGTTTGAAAAGGGAAGCAGACAGATTGTACTTAACGGTAAACTTAGAAAAAACTAACATTATGGTGTTTCGTTTTTGGGTGGTCACCTCGCTGCTCGAGAAAACTGGTTGTATGGTAATGCAGTCGTTAAAGTGACAAACGCATATAAGTATTTGGGCATGATTTTTTCTACAAAATTGAGTGTGAGTCTGCTTTGTCTGATTTTGTAAAAAAGGAAAAAAAGGGTGTGATGGAAATTCAGAAATCAATGAGAAGATTTACAATAGATCCATGTTTATTCTGGAATCTCTTCGACGCTCAAATCACTCCTATCTTGACGTATGCAGCAGAAGTTTGGGGATTACATGATACAAAAACAAATTGAAAAAGTTCATACATTTGCCATCAAAACGATTTTTGAATGTTCCACTACACTGTTCAAACAAAATGATATATGGAAAAAACCGGCAGATATCCACTGTTTATTACAACATATGTAAAATGTATTAAGTTTTTTAAAACTGACCAGATTACCAATGACAAGAATATGTAGACAGGCGTATGAAATGCTTTTGCTAAAACAGGGAAACGGGAAAAAAGAATTTGGGGAACGAATGTTAAAGCGTTTTGGTGGAAAATGGATTTGGCATTGTGTGGTTGTGCCAGAGTGTTGGCTATGAGACACATTTTATAGCTGAATTTAAAGACAGGCTTATTTGCTGCTACAAGCAAAACTGGGATTCGGAGATGGAAAGTGACGATAAATACAGATGGTTTTATTCATTCAAATGCGCCTTCGAAGCTGAAAAATATTTAATGTGCATTACAAAAAAAATGGTTGGGGGTATGTAAAACTGGGGTTTTTTAAATTTAAAAGGGGTGTGGACTTAAAAATCCACCCAAAAAATGGTTTTCCACCGAACAACAGGGAGATTTTACCTGCCCAATGTGTGGTCAAGGGGAGAGAAGACGAAATACACTTTATTTTTCATTGTCAGGCCTATACAGACCTGCGAAAGAAAATTTTAGCATGCTTGACTCACATACAGTTAAACCGGGGATAAACTATTTAAGGGGGGCCCCCTTGCCTCAAAAAAACGAGACCAAGATCCCTAGCACTGGCAAAATTTCAAATTTCAGAAGCTATGGAAAATTAGGAGAAATAAAGTCGAAAACATTTAACAATTAACCTAGCAGACAAAGTATGCAGATACTTGATTCTTGGATGGTTTTTTATTTTGTGTGTGTGTGTGTGTGGGGTGTGTGTGTGTGTGTGTGTGTGTGTGTGTGTGTGTGTGTGTGTGTGGTTTCGTGCGTGGGTGCGGCGTGCCGTGCGGGTGGGGGTGGTGGTGCGTGGTGGTGGTGGGGGTTTTTGTATGGAAAGGGAAAGACGTGAATACATATATGTGCATATAATTAGTTATGTACATGTAAACGAATCTTTAAGTGACTTGGATTAAATTTGAAAACTCTGCAGGCAAAGCACTGTTTTTGCGCTTTCAGAGATTCATCCCTTATTATCCATCTACTTATCCCTTTTAAAAAAACTACATGATTTTTCATGTCGCCCGTGCGTGATGGAAAGTTGATCATGTTTTTTACCCCCTTTTCTGGTGGGCGAAGCTGAAAACAAAAAACCCCTCCCCTCCCCACCCCCCCCCCCCTTTTTCTCTCCCCCCTCTTTCTCTCCCCCCCTCTCTTTCTCTCCCCCCCTCTCTTTCTCTCCCCCCCCCCCCTCTTTTCTCTCCCCCCCTCTCTTTCCTCTCCCCCTTCTCCCCCCTCCCCCCTCCCCTTTTTTCTCCCCCCCCTCCCTCCCCCCCCCCCCCCCCCCCCCCCCCCCCCCCCCCCCCCCCCCCCCCCCCCCCCCCCCCCCCCCCCCCCCCCCCCCCCCCCCCCCCCCCCCCCCCCCCCCCCCCCCCCCCCCCCCCCCCCCCCCCCCCCCCCCCCCCCCCCCCCCCCCCCCCCCCCCCCCCCCCCCCCCCCCCCCCCCCCCCCCCCCCCCCCCCCCCCCCCCCCCCTCTTTTCCCTTTTTCCCCCCTTCCCCCCTCTCTTCTCTCTCCCCCCTCTTGTTTTGTCTTCTCCTTTAGTTTAGTTGTTTTCCGACCAAGGCCAATTTTAAATATTGGGAAAATATTTAAACCGTCTTTTTCCATTTTTTGGTAATTTCTTTTTTTCTTTTTTTTTTCTTCCCCTTTTAAGGGAATCTAAAACTAAAAAGTTTGGAAAAAACAGCAATAACATGTTCAAATCAAATCGTAAGAGATATGAGCTTAGAGTTAACTAACAAACAAGCTGACTACATGACTGATTCACAAACTGGTCAGACAATTCATTAAAGTGACCACAGCTTTCTGGAACAAGCGTCCTTGTATAATCACGAACATGCATTAAAACAAACCCCAGAACAAATTTCAGATAACTACGACAAAATATAGCAGGCGAAATGTCACTTTGAATGAATTGCGAGCCAGAAATCAGAAACGAGTTTGAGTGCTTTACGTTTACAATGTAACAGACATCAGACCCTACATGATAGTGAGTCGATCAGACTGTCTCTTCACGACAGTGAGTCGATCAGACCGTCTCTTTACAACAGTGAGTCGCCAGACCGTCTCTTCACGACAGTCAGTCGACCAGACGTCTCTTCACGATAGTGAGACGATCAGACCGTCTCCTCACGAGAGTGAGTCGATCAGACAGTCTTTTCACGACAGTGAGTCGATCAATCCGTCTTTTCACGACAGTGAGTCGATCAGACCGTCTCTTCACGATAGGGAGTCTATCAGACCGTCTGTTTAAGAAAGTGAATCGATCAGACCGTCTCTTCAGGGGAGTGAGTCGATCAGACAGTCTTTTCGCGACAGTGAGTCGATCAAACCGTCTTTTCACGACAGTGAGTCGATCAGACCGTCTCTTCACGATAGGGAGTCTATCAGACCGTCTGTTTAAAACAGTGAATCGATCAGACCGTCTCTTCACGATAGGGAGTCTATCAGACCGTCTGTTTAAGACAGTGAGTCGATCAGACCGTCTCTTCACGATAGGGAGTCTATCAGACCGTCTGTTTAAGACAGTGAATCGATCAGACCGTCTCTTCACGAGAGTGAGTCGATCAGACAGTCTTTTCGTGACAGTGAATCGATCAAACCGTCTTTTCACGACAGTGAGTCGATCAGACCGTCTCTTCACGATAGGGAGTCTATCAGACCGTCTGTTTAAGACAGTGAGTCATCAGACCATCTCGTCACGAGAGTCAGTCGATCAGACAGTCTCTTCACAACAGTGAGTCGACCAGACGGTCTCTGCATGACAGTGAGGCGATCAGACCGTCTCTGCACGACAGTGAGGCGATCAGACCGTCTCTGCACGACAGTGAGGCGATCAGACCGTCTCTGCACGAATGACGCGATCAGACCGTCTCTTCACGACAGTGACGCGATCAGACCGTTTCTGCACGACAGTGAGGCGATCAGACCGTCTCTGCACGACAGTGAGGCGATCAGACCGTCTCTGCACGACAGTGACGCGATCAGACCGTCTCTGCACGACAGTGACGCGATCAGACCGTCTCTTCACGACAGTGAGGCGATCAGACCGTCTCTGCACGACAGTGAGGCGATCAGACCGTCTCTGCACGACGAGTGACGTCGATCAGACCGTCTCTGCACGACAGTGAGGCGATCAGACCGTCTCTGCACGACAGTGACGCGATCAGACCGTCTCTGCACGACAGTGACGCGATCAGACCGTCTCTTCACGACAGTGAGGCGATCAGACCGTCTCTGCACGACAGTGAGTCGATCAGACCGTCTCTTCACGAGAGTGAGTCGATCAGACCGTCTCTTCGCGATAGTGAATCGATCAGACCGTCTCTTCGCGATAGTGAGTCGATCAGACCGTCTGTTCAAGACAGTGAGTCGATCAGACCATCTCGTCACGAGAGTCAGTCGATCAGACCGTCTCTTCACAATAGTCAGTCAGACTTCAGAGCCAGAAATACACAGACAAAAAAGAAATAACAAAACGAATGAACCTGTGTGTGGTTCCTAAACAAACAAACAACAACAACAACAAAAACACAGCAAAAACGAACAAACCACACACACACACACACACACACACACACACACACACACACCTAAAAAAAAAAAAGACAAACAAAAAACAAAACAATACAAAAGCACAAAAAAGCTATTTTTATACAATGTTTGCATAATCTGCACGGGAAATAAAATTTTATTTCTGTTGACACACATTTTTACTCAACGGCACAGAATATCCGGTCAGTGACAGTAAACAAACAATGGCCAGATGATTAAATTAGTTATTTAATAAGTCAGCCAACAAATCTTTTTGTTGTTGTTGTCTTTTTTTCTTCTTTTTTTTCTTCGGAGTTTGACACTTGAAGAAACGTTTTTTGTTTTGTTTTCAAGCTAAGGGATAAAAGCTATATTAACAAATCGAGAGGCATTGTGCCCGCACCACTTCCTCTTTTATCTCGAAAGAGACGCATACACACAGCAAAACAAGGCTGTGTGATGACGCACCCAGAAAACAGAATTCATATAAAATGCAACTTATCTGTATGTAATTGGAGAGGAATTTCATTTTCTCTCCGGAGTTATAATAATAATAATGAACACGTTTTGTCCAGAAACTTGTTTGTTCAACAGCCCTCATCATGTAGTTTTTGTCGATTTGTGACTTCCATTTTTTTTTTTTTTTAAATCTAACACGGAAGCCAAGATCACACAAAGCCATAAACGACGACCAAATTAAATGCTTTAATTTTTTGTTTTTATTGTTGACTTAATGCTTTACTTGTTGATTTTGATGTTTACTGTATGTTATCCTCCATACCCAACAAGGAACTTACGTAATAAATACGTATAAGCCTGGCTTGTTTAATTCTCATACAATGATTTTGACTGTCCATATTTTCATGAAAAAAAATAAACTTTGTTTAAACCAATGTAATAAACAGTCTTGAATCCTTGTGGCTAAAGGAGACCGTCGTCGACTTCTAACCAACAAGCATTGAACAAAATTGATCAGAGAGAAGGAGGGTGTGTGTGTGTGGGGGGGGGGGGGGGGGAGAGAGAGAGTAAGTAACAACTGTTACGCATCAACTCAGTCCCATAGTCTGATTTGTTTCTGTATCAAAATGATGATTGTGCTGATCTATGTTTTATCAAGAGCTGAGATTAATGAAAAGCAGGGACACTTCAAGAACGTATTTATTATACATTTTAGTTCATCATACATATGAGAAATATATACTAAGGCGACTTTGCAGCCCATAGTGGCACAATTACCATATGCAGGAATGTAAGTCAAACAACAGTATGCGCGCATACAGAGAGAGAGAGAGAGAGAGAGAGAGAGAGAGAGAGAGAGAGAGAGAGAGAGAGAGAGAGAGAGAGCCTTGTTTTGCTGTATGTATGCGTCTCTTTGGAGATGAAAGAGGAAGTGGTGAGGGCAGATGCCTCCGAGCGGGTACCCATGGCAAGCCATTTGGCCAACGTTTCTTCAAGTGCCAAACTCCGACTGACCGTCAGAGTTGTGTATGCGACTGGAACAGAGTTCCAGACAGTCGGAGCTTGACACCTGAAGAAACGTTGGCCAAAGACAAAGGAGAGTAGTTCCAGACGCTCTTCTTTCCCTTCAAAAACAACTGTCAAACCCCTCCGCCCAGAAAAAGGCTTTCTCCGTCTAAAAATTCCTCAAACGTTTCACTGTCTCGTAAGTAGATTAGAACTGTCATTGTTCATACGTTTGAAACATTCATCAGTACGGCGTGTCGGTTGTGAAGCTTGTAGTGTAAGCGTTTAAGGTAAGTGTATACTATGTGCTATTATTATTATTATTATCATCATTTTACGTCGTTGTGTTTATTTCTCTGCTAGAATGTTGCAATTCTCCCTGTAAATTCTCCCTTCTTTTTTTGTGTAAAGCGCGTAGAGCAGTGTTGTCTTAGCCACCGGAGTTGTCCTAGCCATACAAAAGTTATTGATTATTATTATCATCATTATGGCAAATGATACAAATAAAGCGACTGGATGTGACATATGTGTGAAAACAACAGTTTCTTTCAACCGGTTTTTCGCAATTAAATAGAAGAAAAAATATGAAACAAGAATGACTGCTAGGGTTCTAAAACAAGATCTAAACACATAAAATGTTCGAAAGAACGCTATTTATTAGGACAAAACCTGCAAATTTTGTAAACCCCTTTATCAAGCTACAAGACGACACTAAAACAACAGTTAAACGATTTAAAATCAGGTGGAAAGCTACATGACTAACCTGTTTTTGCTTGAAACAATGGTTGCAGATTGTGTTTTTGTCCTAATAAATAGCGTTGTTTTGAACCTTTATGTGTTTGGATCTCGCAGTTGAATAGACCTATGTTTCCGCGTGGCGTTACGGTTAACTTTTGTCTGATCGCGTGGCGTTGTGGCGTTACGGATGTCTGATCCCTTGGCGTTAAGGCGTTACGGCTGTCTGATCGCGTGTCTGGCCAACTAACATTCTCGTGCTCTATTTCGTTTACGTCTGCAACCTTTAACCACTCAGTAAACTCGAACGATTTTTCTTAATATATATTTTTTTAACAATCAAACTTAACAGCACTGTCAAAAAAAGAAAAAGAAAAAAAGACGGAAATAATTGTTAAGATCAGCACAGTACGCCAAGAGAATGAACTACGCTTGACTGATTCTTCCCAAGGGCAACAACTGCGCATCAAAAATGATGCCAGCATGACGGCGTGCTATTACGAAGGATTTCAGCGACAAGACGTATAAATTTATTGCGCTGGCGCGGGAAGACAGCGCTAGGAGGAATTTGATGTAGTCTGTAATTTGAGACACGACGTTCAAAGTTGACAAGCAAAGCAAAGCAGGCCAGGAAACTGGGGTGAGAGTGGGGGTGGGGGGGGGGGGGGGGGGGGGTTAAACAAGTACCGAGTCGAACAGAATATTGCCTGCAAAGACTGAGCAGAAGCAGCAGCAGCGGCATGGTATTTCTCCGAAAGAAACCCTACTATCTGGACTCGTTGAAGTCTAACCTCCAGACATTTTCTTTTCCCAAACTATTGTAGACCTAGCAGCCATGTTTTATATTTTCCGTTCCGTGCTGCTGTCTTCATCCGTCTCAAGTCTCTGTTGCTGCCCGTTTTAAGCTGTGTGTAAATTAAGTTTTGTGCAGTCAGTATGCTCGTGTGTGCGGGTGCCTCTGTGTGTGTGTGTGTGTGTGTGTGTGTGTGTGTGTGTGTGTGTGTGTGTGTGTGTGTGTATGTATGCGCTTCGATTTGTCTATATGGTTAAGATTTTGCGCTTTAAAAATAGTTTCAGTAATTATTTACGCATGACCGGGGGAAAAAAAGGACTGACGAAAAAGGCGAGGAAACGATTCTGTGCGCCGTGCGTGCGTGCGTGCGTGCGTGTGCGTCGTCCGTGTGTGTGTGCGTGCGTGCGTGCGTCCGTGTGTGCGTGTGTGTGTGGTGGTGGTGCGTGTGTGTGTGTGTGTGTGTTTGAAGTCAATAATACACGAAACTGACATTAATACATGTATTAATAGTACACTCTTTGATGTCCCTCTTATTGTAAATCGGGTTTTACTTATCAAGACATAGAGTGACGTACCTTTGGTGGAGTTTGTGTACCTTGTATAGTCGCATGCCAGTATTAACTGAGAGATATCGTAGACAATTCAGGTCGAGTCTTTGTCGTCAGTTGTGTTCCATGACGTATTTCAAGTGCTAATTAACTCCCTTTGTTTGTTGATTCTTATTTAGTCTTGTTATGACTAAATAGTAAACATGTTGCTTAACGTCCATAGAAACCACAAGGCTTATTAGGGACGGGGAGAAGGGTGGGAAGGGGTATGGTGGTGAATAAGTAAGTAAACCATGGTGCTTAACATGGCCACAGAAACCTATTTAGGTTTATGGATAGGGACGGGGAAGAAGGAGGAGAGGAAGCAGGTATGGAGGTTGTGGGAAGAGGAAGAGTAATATACCTATCGCTACACTGTCACCACAGAATGACTCCTGCATTAAGATGGGCAGCAATGAGAGCCATTTTAATGTTTCATAAAGTGAGGACAAAGTCACAAGACAGTGTCCACAACCACAACCTTTTGAAGAGAAAGGAGAGCTGAAGCGGTATCGAACCGAGGTCCTTCCGCTTACCAGCCTAACGCCTTACCGCTAGGCCAAACCGGCTCACTGTATGGAGGTTGGGGAAGAGGGAGATTATATACCTATCGCTACACTGTCACCACCAGAATGATTCCTGCATTAAGAAAAAAAGGACTGACGAAAACGCATCTGCAAAGTCACAAGACCGTTTCCACAAACCACAACCTTTTTGAAGAGAAAGGAGAGCCGAAGCGGTATCGAACCGAGGTCCTTCCGCTTACCAGCCTAACGCCTTACCGCTAGGCCAAACCGGCTCACATTATATGGTGGTTGGGGAAGAGGGAGATTACATACCTATCGCTACACTGTCACCACCAGAATGACTCCTGCATTAAGATGGGCAGCGATGAGAGCCATTTTAATGTTTCGTTAATTGTGAGGGACAAAGTCACAAGACAGTGTCCACAGACCACAACTTTTGAAGAGATAAGAGAGCCGAAGTTGACTCGGATCTCTGTTTACCAGCCTAACGCCTTATCGCTAGGCCAAACCGGCTCACATAACAGGCTTGTGTGTTGTGTGTTGTCGTAAAAAATACCGTTCTTTTGAGCCTTTTTTTAAATAATATTTTTTATATATATATTTTTTTTAATGTGCTTGGATCTTTGTTTTAAAACTCTAGCAATCATTCTGGTTTCAGATTTTTTAAGTACAAAACACCCTCAAGAGTCGTGGCTCGCGTGTCACACGCCGCGTCCTCTTTGAAGTTCGACACGAGACGTGCGTACTCACGTCAGTCGTCCGGGGAACACTGAATATCAAAGGGGCCACGAGTAGCCGTTAGACCTGTAACATTTAAGGCTGCTTTGTAGTAGTTCGTAAGTAATGATTAGCTTCACTGGATGATACAAAGCAGCCTCAAGTGTTACAGGTCCAACGGTGTTTATCAGTCTGTTGTTTATTCTATTTGTTACTGTGCACCGTAAGACAAAATTTCTTTGTAAACTTGTACTGGGAAAATAAATATCTGATTCTGAGTCTGTCCGTGGCCTCTAAGGTCCAAATATTAACGGAGCACTTTACAACAAAATACTTGATGATAATATCCAAGGAGGCGGTCGGAAATCCCTGGGACATTTTAAATGCAATTTTGCGTCACAAATATCATTCAAATCAATCAAACAGCTTCATATCTAATGAATGAGGCAGAAATTTGCAACAAAAAGTGAGCTTAATTACAGTCTGTAAAAGGTGAATCGTCAGTACACGATCGATTGTTTTGCCGACATCAGCACTGAGGAAGCCTGCAAGGTGTTACTCGGAAACTAGATCTAGATCAAACGTCAGTGGCGCGTACACATACTGGAAGACACAAATGTGATAAAACTCACTTTTCGGTTGCAAATCTTGGCTTTATTCGCTTGATATGACTCGGTCTGGATGTTTCTGATGAAATTTGTGACCCAAAATGGCGGTTAGACATCCTATGAATTTCCGACCGCCTACTTGATTATCGTTTATTTTATTTTATTATTTTATTTTGATCTCTTCTGTCTCTTGGGCAAAATATTATTTGAGATGGCCAGCTCCTTTAGTATAAATGAATGATAATTTGTAATGCGCATTGAAAAACCAACAGCTTAAAAAGTTCCTTATACATTTTCACAGCGCAAGAGTTGGGCAGGTTGGGAGGCCATGCATTTTTCACACACGCGCACTATAAGAAGCGCAAAGAGGAGAGAGAGAGAGAGAGAGAGAGAGAGAGAACACACACACACACACACACACACACACACACACACAGAGGTTCACCACTACAAGCGTCCCCCAGCATCATCCGTCAAGTTAAAACAAACTGCGACGGAAATTACGAGACGCAAAGTGAGAAGTGCGCCTTGAGAATACCACAGTGAATGAATACAATCTCCCTGATGCTCATGCGCAGGGCATTCCACTGGGAAGGGGCGATGATACATCTGACGGATCGCTGGCCATATTGGTTTGTGTCATAGCCCTTGGGCCCAGCTGGCCTGTCGGTGAGAACGAGAGGTAGTACGGCAGGGCGAAATATTGAACAAACAAAAGAAAATCACGGTAGCTGCAGGTATTGGAAAAGCACCAGACTAAAAACAGCCTGGACTGCTATCAAGCATAGCCAAGAACTCGGATCTACGTTTCTAGAGAAACGTTCCTGAGAACGACCGCAAAACTTTAAAAAAAAAAAAATTCATCTTCCTGTATATTTTTCTCTAACGACAAATGATTCCATTCACCAAATTACAGCTTTATTTTGTCTTAGTCATATCGCACTTTTAGGGGCTTTTATCCTTCTTGTCGTTAAATTCTTGATGGCTCATGAAGACAGGCCATATCGAAACCTCCTTCAGGTTAAAAGTTGTTTGCTGCATTTCGTTCGCACTGAAAACAAAACAAAACAAATAACAGGCAGCAGTTCCAATTATCAATATGATCGTGTGCGGATGTAAAACACCCGGTCGTCAATGGAATCCAGGGGTTTAGAAAGCGCCAGGAAACGTAATCTTTACTTGGAATTTCATGTTTTGAAGGTTTCAGGCTATCACGAGAGCACTTCAGCCAGTCAGAACGCTACAATTAATATTTAATCCTTGCAAAAACCCGGAAGAGTGGTTAACACATTTTGTTCACGAGCTAAAAGAGGATCCAAACGCACAAAAGGTTAAGAAGAACGATATTTATTAGGGCGAAAGACAACATGTGAATTTTCGAGATAATCCCCTTTATCAAGCTACAAAACGACACTTAAACCACGAAAAATTAGATGTAGAACTAAGACACTTATCCGCTTTTGGTTGACCTATGTCGTTTTCGTGTCCCTGTGCTTGGAAGACTGTTGGCATAGATCACGCCTATTACACATCAAACAAAAACAACAAAAAACAAAACAGCAAAAAATAATGCATGCGGGGTGGTGTGTGAGTGTGTGTGTGTGTGTGTGTGTGTGTGTGTGTGTGTGTGTGTGTGTGTGTGTGTGTGTGTGTGTGAAATGCATTACTTGCAGATTCTTTTATTGTCTAAATTCGTATTTTTACGTTTTTCGTTTGTGTGTGTGTGTGTGTGTGTGTGTGTGTGTGTGTGTGTGTGTGTGTGTGTGTGTGGTGTGTGTGTGTGCATGTGTGTGTGTGTCAGGTGTGTGGTAGTGTGTGCGTGTGTGTGTGTGTGTGTGTGTGTGTGTGTGTGTGTGTGTGTGTGTGGGCTGTGTGTGTGGGGTGCGTGTGTGTGGTGTGTGTGTGTGTGTGTGTGTGTGTGTGTGTGTGTGTGTGTGTGTGTGTGTGTGTGTGTGTGTGTGTTTGTGTGTGTGAAATGCATTACTTGCAGATTGTTTTATTGTCTAAATTCGTATTTTTATTCTAAATGCTGTGTTTTAAAATGAATCTTGAATATGCGAGAACTGAAATATGTATAGATAGAGAGAATTTATCTTTTTAAATTGTTTTAGGCCAATTTAAATAACATATTGATGTGTGTTCTATTGCATTTGTTGATCTATACAGCGCTAAGAGCTCATATAATTGTTGTTGAGGCGCTATGTAAATGAAATTATTATTATTATTATAAATATTATATAAAAATAACATTTAATTTTTTTTCTAACATCAGAACTAAAAACTTAATACAAACCCAGACATAACATGGGAAATCCCACAAAAGGCCAAAAAGGTTGCACTCCCATGTTTAAAGTAGGAAAACCAGTAACGTAAAGCCCCAGTCACATCACACCGGGTTTGCGACCAGGTTACGAGCTAGGTAGGACCGAGAGAGGAAGGAATCGTGGGGGAATCGCAGAAAGAGCGTACGGCTGGTCGTAGAGGTCGTGGGTAATCGCTAGAGGCAAATTAGTCGCAGCAAGGTCGACGGTCACTTTCAAAACTAGGGCTCGGCGATTCCAGATCGAGGGAGGTAGGTCGCAGACGGGTCGTATATGGTCGTGACCAGTGACTTGGGGGTTTTTTCCCCAAGGACCTGGTCGTGCGACTGATCGTACGACGTTACGACTGGTAGTGCAACCAATTGCGACCGGTCACGAGCAGATTCACGACCTTACGACTGGTCGCGCGACCGGTCTTCCATCGTATTTGAAAAGGCGCTCAATCAAGCGTCAGTATCAGAGCTCGGGGGCTGTGTGAAAGTCGAGGTTTGACGTCCTGGGCTCCCATCCCTAATAAACCTACGGTTTCTGTGGACGTAAAGCAGCACTTCAACCAAGCGTCAGTATCTCAATCCAGGGACGCACCCATTTTTTTTGCTGGCGCCTTCTCCACTCTCTTTTGTGGTTTCTGCGGTCGGGGGTGAATAGCAGTACAAATGTGGTAGATACGCAAAGATCAAGTTCTTGGACCTAGATCAGCCACTCTTTGAAATATATGTGTGCACATATCAGGGTTTGTTCATGTTTACTTACTGACAACTTTGATTTATTTATCGAAATTGCTTTTATGTAAGTTCTTACGTGGTTTGGTGGTCGTATGGCCCAAAACATTATGTAAGTTCTTACGTGGTTTGGTGGTCGTATGGCCCAAACAATTTGGTATATTCTTACGTGGTTTGGTGGTCGTATGGCCCAAAATATTATGTAAGTTCTTACGTGGTTTGGTGGTCGTATGGCCCCAAAAAGTTATGTAAGTTCTTACGTGGTTTGGTGGTCGTATGGCCCAAAACATTATGTAAGTTCTTACGTGGTTTGGTGGTCGTATGGCCCAAAAATGTATGTAAGTTCTTACGTGGTTTGGTGGTCGTACGGCCCAAAAATGTATGTAAGTTCTTACGTGGTTTGGTGGTCGTATGGCCCAAAACTTCAGGTAAGTTCTTACGTGGTTTGGTGGTCGTATGGCCCAAAACCTTTTTCCTTTATCCGTTGCATGTGTTTTTCTGCATCTTTTTGTGCGGCGCATTGTGCCTTAAATTTGACTAGGGATCGTGTGCCATAGAAATCGCCATTATTATTATTCATGCAAAAACGAGTCCTGAATGAAATGATAAAGAGAGCGAAAATTGCTGGCTTACACATAGGCTGGCTACATCGAGTTTTCATCTGCTGATTCGTAGGACTATACATAAAGTTTGTTCCAGGGCTGGTTTGAGACTACAAATGTGATACAATGTGCAGTGCTCTGTTTATTCTCTGCCCACCTTAATGCAGAAGTCATTCTGGTGGTGACAGTGTAGCGATAGGTATATAATCGCCCTCTCCGACCCCACTTCCATACCCCCTTCCCCTGTTCTCCCGTCCTAATAAGCCGTTGGTTCTGTGGACGTGCACATGTTTACTTACTTACTGCCCAGCAAAGACCCCAAAGCTGCCAGCAATGTGAGCCGGTTTGGCCTAGCGGTAAGGCGTTAGGCTGGTAAGCAGAAGGACCTTGGTTCGAATCCGCTTCGGCTCTCCTTTCTCTTCAAAAGTTGTGGTGTGTGGACACTGTCTTGTGACCTTGTCCCTCACTGTTAATGAAACATTAAAATGGCTCTCATCGCTGCCACCTTAATGCAGAAGTCATTCTGGTGGTGACAGTGTAGCGATAGGTATATAATCGCCCTCTCCGACCCCACTTCCATACCCCCTTCCCCCTCTTCTCCCCGTCCCTAATAAGCCGTATGGTTTCTGTGGACGTTAAGCACCATGTTTACTTACTTACTTGCTGCCAGCAAATCAATGGTGAAATCACTGAAAGGGATCTTGAAACTGAAAGTCGTCGTCAGTAAAAATACCATCCGTGAAAGACCCAAATCTACAAGCAAAGCGAGATCTTTTCCATGCTTTTTTCTTCTTCTTTTTTTTGAATTGGTGGAAGATCTAGATGTCTCCTTTGTGGCTCATGAAAACCTACATTCATTGTTTTTGCTTCACTGAAGGACACAATTCATCCCCAAATTAAGGGGTCGTCTATCCTCGCAGGAAATCTTGGCAGACATGTTCATAACCTATTGGGAAAAGCCGAGGAAAATCGCCTGACGTGATCTGCAACCGTATAAATTACAACCACAGCAGTGTACAGATCCCTTTGGCTGGCAAAGCACAAAGCAGTAGTAACTGTCTACAACTGAATAAAACTTCTGTCGAGGCACCAGCTTTATCTGTACTTTTAGGTCTACAAGTAAATTTGATTGACGCCAAATATTAGTTTTCAAGATTAGTTGATTACCTATAATTCAATTGTTCATATTCAAAACAAACAAAAAATGCTCATATTCTGAAGTTTTTCATATCGCTTTTTTTCTTTCTTTCTTTCTTTTTCATTTCGATGCTGTAGTTTGCGTGGACCAACATTATGAAAAATTCTAATCAGAACGTGAAGATTTTTTAATGGAGTTCTAGATCGATTTTCACAAATCTTTTAGCCTCTGAAAATCGTATATCACAAGGTAATTATCGTATTTTAGCACTGCAGTCTCTCAATGTTGAAAAGAGGAATCTCCCCAGGATGAATAATTATTATTATCCGCCACTGTGTAACAGTAACAAGAAAACAAAGAAGGTGCAACCAGCAATATACATTTGCAGTGACCTTGTATACACTATTCCCATTTCATCACCAGTAACATGCAATGGAAGAAGTCTATGCTACGACTGCGATGGTTAAAATTAATGAACAGCAACGCTTAATGTCATCTCCGTATACTTTCCAAATTATAATTATATGCAATATGCAGCTAGCAATTTTATTATTATTATTTATCTGTGTTGAATCAAAATAAATTCCGTAAGTGCCTAGTGTTTAGTCATTTTTGTAGCTTATTATAAACCAAACCCGGTTTCACTGAGTTCGACGATTAGCACAACCACTTTCTGAGACATCATTCGTAACAGAGAGACAAAAAGCAAACTAACACACGCACTCGCCCACACGTATGTACATACCCTCCTCCCCCTCCCCCGATACACCACACAACACACACACACACTTCACACACATCACACACACACACACACAAACACAACACACACCACTCGACACACTTTACACACCAGACACGAACACGACAACGAAGACAAGAGGAGAGAGAGAAGAGAGAAGAAGAGGGAGAAGAGATGAGAGAGACGGAGTACGAGAGGAGGAGAGAGAGAGAAGGGGAGGGGGGGGAACAGGGCACCTGCCAAACGAGTTCGGGAGAAGAAAGCCCAGAAAGTGAGACAAAAGATCAATCTAACTTCCTTCGTACTCGACAGGACACATTGATCTATCTACCCCACCCCCAGAAACAACAACAGCAACCCATCCTGTCATAGACTGGTTAAACGGAGTTAGGCTACTGGCATGCGTCGTCGGACTTTCGTCCATGCGTGCAGCAGCAGCAGCAGCAGCATCAGTGGTTGTAGTAGCAGAAGCAGCAGCAACTCAGTGCAGCAGGCGGTGGTCTGTGAACCAGGTAACCCCCCACCCCCACCCCTCACACACACACACACACACACACACACACACACACACACACACACACACACACACACACACACACACCACCCACATCACACACACACACACCAACACACACACACACACACACACACACACAATAACCTCACCAACACACACACATCACCACCACACACAACACACACACTCACCCCACTTCACACAACACACACACACACACACGCGCGCGCGCGCGCGTGCGCGCGCACCACACACACGACAACACACACCACACACACCACACCACCACACCACCACCCACACACACACACACACACATGCACGCACGCACGCGCGCACGCACGCACGCAGACACGCATGCACACACACGCGCGCACGGCACGCACGCACGCACGCACACACACACGCACACACACACACACACATACACATCAACGGTTCGCTGCGCGCTGTGACACAGCACGCGAAGAATAGTGGTTATCCTGGCACCGCTTTTTTCCACTCTCGCCAACATCGATGAGACGTACGGCGACGCTCTTACAGTGACCGAACACAACAGCTTCCACACTGGTCGTTTTCTTTCTTCTGAAGTCCTCGCAGAAGATAGTTGGCCAACGGCATCACCAAAAAGTATTTCCGTCTTTTCTTCCCGCTCTACAGAGATCGATGGATGCTTGAAGAACTTGACAAACGTTTTTTTGTGATTGGAACTATTCTCGGTTTCTATCGGAAGAGAAAGCGGACGCCCTGGAGGTGTGGTTTAGGTAACACTTCGGTGATCGGAGCAACACAAGGCAGCCGGCTACAGCAACACTCGGGGTTTCTGAAATAGCATATAACACACACACACACACACACACACGAGAGAAGAGAGAGAGAGAGAGAGAGAGAGAGAGAGAGAGAGAGAGAGAGAGAGAGAGAGAGAGAGAAAAGAGAAAGAAAAAAAGACGTAGGACATCAAAATTAGCACTTCATTGCGATAGGGTGACCATCTCTTCTCCCGGCTGTAGCTGAAAAATCGTACTTGAAGTGGTGGTGAAGGTACTTGAAGGTACTTTCAACTACCTCATCTGCTGGCGAAACGGATTCAGGTAAGTGGTTCTTTTTATTTTCTTCTTCTTCTTCTTCTTGCTGGAAAACTCCTCATACACCTAGATGATGGCTCTGATCTTCAAGTGCTGTCTTTTGAGCCATAATATGACAGCTGGTCAGGCTCAGAAATATTCGGGTTCAGTGCGAAACTAATCACCTACGGTTAGACTAAGGTACTAATGATGTTAACGAAAGACAAAACTGTTGAGTAACACCACACACACACACACACACACACACACACACACACCACACACGTAACACACGCACACTGAACACACGCACACGTGAACACACACCACACACACACACACACACACACACACACACACACACACACACACTCACACACACACACACACACACACACACCACACACACACACACACACACACACACACACACACACACACACACACACACATACACACACACACACCACACACACACACACACACACACACACACACACACACACACACACACACGCGCGCGCGAAAAAGAGAATTGAGAACAACAAAAACAAAAGAGTTTAGATAGTAACTGTAACATCGGACACGGGTTAAAATTATATTTCTTTCTTTTTTTCATTAATTTATTTATACAGTACATTCAACAACTCTTGATTTATTCGTTACGGAGAAGGCAGTCTACTGTACACTATGGCAAAGGCTTAAAGGAGAAGGCAATGAAAGGGAAGAATAGGGGACGGCGGAAGGTGGGGGATGGGGTGGAGGATTGGGGGGGGGGGGGGGGTAAAAACACGTCAATTTCTACTTTGAATTCAGCTAAATGTCAAAAACAGACTGCGATATACATCAATGTATTTCACAATCGTACAAAGTTTCAAGGGACTGAAAACTTGGCAAGAAACACTTTTAATGTTCAACAGTTTTAATGTTAGTTGCCTTTAAACACAATTTATTTTAAAGGATCAATATCAAAAGAGGTACGATGAAGAAAAGAAGAAGAAAAACAACTCAATACGTAACACCCACAATGCTTAACATTCACTATAATGATAGTGTCCTTTAAAAAAAAAAAAAAAGCCTATTAATTTGCAAGAGCTCAAAACACACACACACGAACGGACAGACACACATAGATATGCTGCTGGGATCAGTATCCTTTTATTGTCCGGCGGGATAAGAAGAAGAACAAATGCACGAAAGGGAGGCGTAAGTAAGTAAGTAAACATGGTGCTTAACGTCCACAGAAACCGTACGGCTTATTAGGGACGGGGTGAAGGGGGGAAGGGAGTATGGAGGTGGGAGGAGAGGGAGAGTATATACCTATCGCTACACTGTCACCACCAGAATGATTCTGCATTAAGATGGGCAGCGATGAGAG
>JABMCL010002100.1:565000-577500 GCA_018857735.1 Alviniconcha marisindica
ACAACAAAGGTAGCAGTATACAGATAAAACACTAAATGACTGAAGGACAAGCAGACAGTTCAACACAACAAAGGTAGCAGTATACAGATAAAACACTAAATGATTAAAGGACAAGCAGACAGTTCAACACAACAAAGGTAACAGTATACAGATAAAACACTAAATGACTGAAAGACAAGCAGACAGTTCAACACAACAAAGGTATCAGTATACAGATAAAACACTAAATGACTGAAAGACAAGTAGACAGTTCAACACAACAAATGTAACAGTTCAACACAACAAATGTAACAGTTCAACACAACAAATGTAACAATATACAGTTAAAACACTAAATGACTGAAGGACAAGTACACAGTTGAACACAACAAAGGTAAGGGTATACAGATAAAACACTAAATGACTGAAGAACAAGCAGACAGTTCAACACAACAAAGGTAACAGTATACAGATAAAACACTAAATGATTGATGACAACGGCCAGACATCAACGGAAATAATGGGAAACGCACGGCCAGTTTCATGTTTCGGAAGATGTGGTGGTCTTTTTTTATTTGTATTTGTCGACCCTTGCGTGTTGATTAATCTTTTCTGTGTTTTGTCAATTGAATCCCAAAGCACAATACGAACCCATTGCTGTCCGTCATATTTTATGGATGCTCGTGAAAGTGGTTGCGATTCGCAAAGACACATAAAACGTCTCCCTTTCACGGTCAGCAATTGTGTGTTTTGGGTGCAGTGTACTTTCAACAACACTCTCATCAAAAAGTTAAGCCGTCCAAAAATGTTGCTTTAGAGAACTTTGATTCACATAAGAACTGACTGGAGAGGCGAGGAGGTGGACTTGAAGCCAGAAAGTCGTGTAACATGATATAAGCAGGCGGAAAGCGCTTTGAAGTGACATTATAATTATGACATGCCAACGGCAGAAAATGGGTTGATACGGTGTCCCCCCACTCCCCACTCCCCCCCACCCCCCCTCAACACACACACCACTCTCCAACAACAAGACAAAAACAACAAAACAAAAAGAAACAAAAACAAGAAAGGCGTCTTCTTTTTCTTCTTCTTTTATTTTTGTTTGTTTGTTGTTGTTTTTTGCTACACTTCCACCGGGTCAAGTTTAAAAAAAGAAATGGTTCTGGCTATCTTATTTCAGAAGATCGTTTGGGCGTTCGATTTTCTTACTCGGGTTACTTTAGAAGGGTCTCAGGTACGTAATTAATAATAATAATGTACGTTTATTATGCGCTCATCGACGCCCTGAGTGCTTACATGATACATATTAACCTAAATATCGGCTCTTAGGGGGGAGGGTCTGTGTGTCTCAATGTCCCTATAGAATGACAACTGAGTCATGTCCGCTGGGACCAGATAAGTCATCGCTGTGTATGCCCTTACGGAAACAACCAGTTCCAGTGCTTTGCTAAAGGTCTAAGAGATTAAAAATTTAAATGGACACCCACAGACACTGCCAGCCTCTGTCTCTGCCTCTGCCTCTGCTTTCGTCATGCAGTTAAATTATAAATGACTGAACGAGTCAGCTATTTATCTAAAAAAATATCGGGGCAATAACATCATGCATAGAAATGTATTCAGCATGAAAAATCAAACATCGGAAACATTAATCTGTAGAATGAAGCGTAGAAGCAGCGATCGAAAGAACGGGGGAAAGTCGGGGGGGGGGGGGGGGGGGCCCTGGAGGGGGGGGGGGAGACAGAGAGAGAGGTGGGGGGGGGGGGTGGGGTATCAACCGCGTAGGCTATATAGGAGTTCCTCAAGCTTTAGTCCCTGGGCCCATTCTGTATGTTCTGTATATACAACCACTTTCTCAGATACCATTACAACGTTACCGTATGGAGCATCACGTATTTGCTGATCACGTATTTGCTGATGATTCTCAACTCCACAGATCCGTTCAACCGTCTGACCTAGACCAGAATATCTTCAGTGTTCAATACTGCATATCTGACATCAAAGACAGGATGACTGACAAACATCAACTAAACGAAGACAAGACTGAAGCAACGCTATTCAGTTCTTCAAAACTCAAAGACCTACCTCTGCCAGACTAGTTGCTCTCTCTGATTCAGTCAGAAACCGTGGTTTCTACCTGGACAAAGACCTCTCCACGAAACAGCATATCAGTGTCACTGGCAGAACAGCTTTCTTTGAATTTTGTGCCCGGCGTGAAGAAATGAGGGCGGAGGCGCTGGAAATGTATCAATAAGAAAAGCTGAATTCTTGGCAGTACGCGAAAGCAGGCAAAGCTGTAATCTGACCTTTTGCTATGCTTGAGAGAGGTAACCTTTCACAGCGACGACTTTTTCGTGGCGGAGACCTTAATGTCCACACTCGTGGCATCCGGTAGCAGGGGTTGATACCGAGTGAACGCGCGGAAGGGAAAGAGAGGCAAACTGCCCTCACCTCTCCCTTCCTCCATCATCTTGATGACGTCGTTTTAAATCTACGTTTAGATCCTTAACATTGTTTTACTTCAACTTCTTGTCTATCTTTTGTTTTACTTCCTTCTTTTTTTAAATTCTTTTCTATCTCTCTTCTACGCCAGACGAAGACCATGTGCTGAAAGCGCTTGTGTTTTTGATTGTTCTTTATGTGTCGTTGTACAGGTGAGTACATTTCTCTAGAGCTGTTCTATTGTGTCAGCCTCACCAGCAGTTGTTCACTCATTCCATCATCTTCGCCAAGCGCAACGAGTATGTGGCTGTCCACATGGAGTTAGACTGCGCTATACAAGTGGACGTTGACACTGATCGTCGTCCAACATGTTAATACCGTGTTAAAAAAATAAAAATAAAAATAAAAGGGGGGAGGGGGGAAGTAACGAAACATTTACAAATATCACAAAGAAATTAAAAGAACCACACAATATCGCATGATAGTTAATATCAGTGTTATACGGCAGCATGCTGCACATATCACCAACCATCTCCGAGCTGCTTAAAAAAAGCCAATATCTGCTGGACAAAACAACAACAACAACAACTCAAAAACGTTCTGGAAAGTATGCAGGAGAATGGGCCAATAGCAGAAAAACAGAATACAGAAAGAGGAAACGGTCTAGACAGGATAAAAAGACAGCCTGTAGAAAAGTGGAATCCAAATTTAATGAGAGTCCACGAGAAGCCCCATAAGGTGACTATATGTCAGTCAGTCGACAGGGCCCAGCTTCCGGTAAAAACTGACAACGACAGAGGTGTCACAAAAACAACTGGAACAATGGGACAGCTTCTCTACGAAGATTCGCTCGCACTAACAGCCTCGCTCTCATAAGAAGTGATTTCAAAACAAACAAACAAAAATCTCTCATACGTGTCTATTTATTTGTTTGTTATTCATGTGTGGCACCCACGTTTTCCTTTAACCGGAACAGAGAAGTACTTGACTTAAGTACATAGTGTGTCTCTTTATCTCCCTCCTCTCCCCTCTCTGCCCTCCTTTGGTTGTTTGCTACAAGCAGGAAGAGTGTTGAGCGCCAGGATTCAAGCTTCAAGATTACTTTATTATCTCATCAGAGAAATTAAAATGTGGCTGAACATTAACCACATCACAGTACACATTAACACATATTTTATACTTTAAAACTCAAAGAACAGTTACTGAAAATACAAAAGTTACATAATAAACAAACTAATAATTTACGTAATTTACATACACACACACACACACACACACACACACACACACACACACACACACACACACACACACACACACACACACACTCACACACACACAAACTGCTCTGACGTTTGAAAAGATTTATCTGTTCAGAAATCGTTGCAAAGGTTCCAATAACCGCACATGATATTGAGCTTTTGAGCGTCTATTATAATAATAATAATAATTTACATTTATCATGCGCTCATCAACGCCCTGAGCGCTCACATCATACATATTAACCTAAATACAATATTCTATACACACGCAAAGCACAGTCCTACCAAAACAATTTACATAAGGTATTATATGGAAACACACACACAACACACACACACAACACACACACACACACACACACACACACACACACACACACACACACACAATGACTGTAGCAGAAACTGAGTATTGATATTAGCTGGGGCGGAAATAGAAGAGAAAGGTTTTCAGTTTGGCTTTAAAAGATGACAGGTACGTTGAGCAGTGTCTAAGGTCTTGTGGGAGTGAATTCCAAATGTGGGGTCCGAAGCAAGACAAAGTGCTAAAGCCATGATGTACAGCCTACCAATCGACCGCCTCTTGCCGCTGTTCGGCATTGCGCGACACCGTTCGTCTCACGATTCCTGATTCACAGAATGCGCTGCCGTTTGCAGCAAAACGCTACAGCTGTTGTAGCGATAACGTCATCTGGCAGAACAGTCTCGAGTCGGGAAATATGTTAACATCGGAGGAGGTCCGGTTGAACGTCAGCCCCACACTCCGAGCATCGCTTTCCGGCACCTTCCTCCAGATTTTGTTACGCCACTGAAGGGGCACTCTTTATCTCTGCGCAGCTGTCCACTGACGCGGTCAGCGCCCTCCGAAAGGTTTGGGTACTGATAAGACTGTGGAAACAACCTAGCGCCCAAGCACGCACGTAAGCATGAGGCGCATCCACCCCGGGCAAAAAAGAAAGAAAAAAGAGTTCGTCTCGATTCAAACGATTTTGGTTTTATTTGAGCTGGCGTAAGCAACATGGTCAGTTATAAAACAACCGTGTGATATAATCTGAGTTGTTTGTAACAAACTTACTACTGTTTGAGCACCAACAAAAAAACTGCTCGTTAGCTGACAGTTTTGTGGCCCCTGTGGCGTAACTAAATACGGCAGTGGCTGAAGGAAGGATGTCGTAAACCAGTGCTTGGAGTTTGCGTCAGCCCGTCACTCATCATCCAAACACGTAAAAGGTTAAAAAGAACGCTGTTGTGCTCACTGTCTCTGGCACACTACCGAACTCACCATTAGTATTATTTTACTGACTCTTCGCGTGGTTGCCTGGCGGCGCGACGACTCGTCTGCCAGCGGTAGCCAGCCAAAAGGTCTGAAAAACAACCCTCGCGAACTGTTCCCGATGCATCAGTGTCAATGTCCACTTGTAATTACATTGCGCGGTCACCCTGCTTTAACCACATCGACTGGATCTCGCAATTGTCGTAACAGACGCCACAGGTAAATCATCATTTGCGACGGCGCATCGCTGAATCATGCATTATAGGACCCTGATGGGTACTTTCGAACACGTTTGTCTCGTTTATGGTCTGGCTGTTAGATAGGTAGGTAGAAATGGACCTAACGCTACTATCCTTGAGTATTAAAGTTTTCGAGTTCGAGTTCTGCACGTCTCATCTGAGAACTTTTTTTGGGGGGGGGGGGGGGGGGGGGGGGGGGGGGGGGTAGTGGTCTGTTGTTAGTTAATCCAGAAACGGAAAAAAAGGAGAGAGAAAAAAAGAAGAAAGGCGTTTGCTGGTGCTGTAATATTGTTCACTGTCCGTACACAGGGATGAAAAGAATGCTTATTTAATAAGACACCACAAAACCTGTGCAACGTTTTAGGGTAAATCCCTCTTACAAGCAGCGAACAGACAAAATAAAGGATGACAGGAACGAAATTTGATTAGCTTACTTTCAGTTGGTGGAGACGTTTTTGTTCGTATTCTCGAAATGTACTACCGATTTGTACAGCCATAGCTACAGTTACGCTTCTGTCCGTCTTCAGCCTTTAAAGTGTTTCTGGGGAAAAGGAAAAAAAGGAGAGAGAGAGAGAGAGTGTGTGTGTGTGTGTGTGTGTTGTGTGTGTGTGTGTGTGTGTGTGTGTGTGTGTGTGTGTGTGTGTGTGTATTATTGTAGTTGCATGCATTTTTGGGTGCATGTGCTTTAATACTTCAAGATAACAGTAGGTATATCTTCAAATCCTCCCAAAATAGAGCCTCAGTTTTCATTTAAACAGCTATCTACTAATCTATCAAGGTAGGACAGTCATGTACAATTTCTGTACAGATTGTGCAACAATGCATATTTACATTCACACTCAAGGGGAGGTAATTTCTGTGCCCTTAAAATCAGGTCTACATTGAGGCCTTTGATTGCTTGGTTTTTTGTTTTGTTTTTTTTGTGTTGTTGTTTTTTAATTGGGGGTGGTGGGGGAGGGGAGGGGGGGCTAAAGAAGAAAAATCAAAGCAAAACCTGCAAGGGAGAAGACAGAAGAACAAACAATAGGCAGCTATGTGCAGTTGCCGCCAATTATAATATTACACATATTGTGACATCCATCCATCCGTACCTACAGGCACACATAATGTTACATATAATATATATATATATATATATATATATATATATATATATATATATATATATATATATATATATATATATACCTGTGGAGTGCTTTCTTTGTGATGAAGGCGGCCCATCAGTTTACATACAGGGTTTAGAAAACAAAAGTGCATTAGGTTATTTTTAAATAATCAATCCCTTGTAGGGAAGCCACTGTAGGTCAAAATCATGTAATTTGTCTGTAGTAATATGCAAATATCTTTCCACAGTATACCTGTCCCTTAGGATTCTGAGAAAAACTTTAAGGTTGGGAGCAGTTTCCTGCCATTTACATTTGTAAATATAGAACTTGGCTAGCATAACAATTAGATCCAATACCTTATTTGTGAAAACATTCTGCAGGACAACAAACAAAATAAATTTTATGTAAGTTCTAAATTTTTGCAGTTGACACATTTTTCCCTGATAAAGGACTGAAGATTTTTCCGAAAGGACTGTGACTTGGCACATCCATAGAGTAAATGACTAATGGTTTCTTCTTCCTGACTGCACATGACACACAGTGGTGAATCAATAATTTTACGCAAAAATAGAAATCGGACTGTTGCTAGAATTCTGTGCACAAAAGTCGTATCTAAAACCATCGCAGCTGAGTGTCGATAGTGGTTTTGAAACATTTTTTGAATATGTTCTTCCAGTTTAGATCCTCAAACATCTGGTTCCACCTTCGAGCACCAGCAGGGAGGGCCTCAGATTTATACAGACAATGATTTCAAGTATTTGTTATCCCTCTGAATGTGCATCCACACTTTTGGTTCTTGTACTTTGTAATTAGCTACTAATTCTACTTTGGGCTGATGTTAATATTTCTTTATAGCACCAATGACACCTCTATATGTGAAAAGGTTTGTTCTAATATTTGGGCATAGCTGTTTAAATGTTTCAAAAGTGAGGTAATTACCATTATTACCATTAAATGGTGCACAAATATAATGCCTGCATCAAACCAATCCTTGATGTAAACAACCCTTTTGTTAATAGTAATACTGATATTATAGTGTATGCATTCTGGCACAAAATCATGGATATTTTCTGGTAAACATTTTGTATACAATTTCTTGTAGTGTTTTAGAACATCCTTCCAGAAAGGGTTACATATTTGTTGCATAGGCACATTTGCAAATTCACCACCAAACAGTTTTAGCTTGTTCAAGTCAGGTAAAAGTTTAAACACTGTATCACCAAAACTAGAATCTTCCAATATCAGTCTCCTCAGCCAAAAAATCTTCATACATGACAAGACTGTAAAAACATCCACCATCTCTAGTCCTCCATCCTCATGTGACTGGCAGACAATCTTCCTGCCAATCGTACTCTGCTTTCCATCCCACAGGAACTGAAATAATAGTGTACTGAGTTCATGCAAGAAGTCATCAGGAGGGTCAGGAAAGTTACCAAGCAGGTATATTACTCTTGACAATGCCAACGTTTTAATCACAGTAATCTTTCCCTGGGGAATAATCTGGCTTTTACTCCATGTGTTCAAAATCTTTTTAATTTCTGTCAGTTTTCCTTCATAGTTGATTGAAGTGATCTGTTTGACATCTGTTGAGAATTTAATCCCTAGGACAGCAAAAATTCATATCCCTTAAAAAACGCACCTGTGACTTTTTTCTGCTACCAATCCATACTACCCGGGTCTTTTCATCATTGACTTTCAATCCAGAAATAAGGGCATATTTTTTGAGTGTCTGTATACTTTCATAAAATGATTCTTCACTATCATCCAAACAGAGTGTAGTGTCATCTGCAAATTGTGACAGAAGAACTTTTTTGATTTTGTCGAATCATTATTGATAACATTTCCGCACAGATCAAGTGTAAGTAGGGAGACAGTGGATCACCCTGTCTGACCCCTCTGCCTATATTAAACCAATTGGAGTAATGTCCACTGACTAAAACACAAGTGTTTGCATTTGTGTAGAACGCCTTAACCCGCTGTTTAATGTCTGGACCAAAGTTAAAGAAGTCCAAAGCCTTTTCAATAAAAGTCCACAATACATTGTCGAACGCTTTCTCAAAATCAACCATAAGCAGTAGACCAGGCACTTTTTCTTTTCTTTTCTTTTTCTTTTTCAGCATACTGCAATACATCATATAACAGTCTGATGTTTTCACCAATATATCTTCCTTTCATAAATCCTTCCTGATCTTCGTGAATTATTTTTGGCAACATTACCTTAAGTCTATTTGCAATACACAAAGAAGCAATTTTGTAGGCCGTATTGAGTAATGATATAGGTCTCCAGTTTTTTAAGATGTGTTTGGGTTTGCCTTCTTTTGGAATACATGTAATAATCCCCTGTCTTTGGGTTACTGACATTTGTTTATTTTTAATTCCATAGTTAATAGACCGAACCAGAAAATGTCCAATGTCTCTAAAGAAAAATTTGTAAAATTCTGAAGTATAACCATCTGACCCAGGACTTTTGTTGTTTTTCACTGCACGTACTGCTGTATGTGCTTCAGTATAAGTTACCTGTCCTTCAATTATCTCTCTATCCTCCATTGTAAGCAAAGGGGCATTTGATGCTACTCTTTTCAAGTCAACATCAATAGTTTCCCGTTGACTGTATATATACAAATAAAAATTCTTTGTTTCTTCTATTATTTCCTCTTGATCAAAAACCACGTCACCATTATTTCGTTGAATAAAACACATTGATTTACTTGTATAAGTACGGTTTTCTAAGTTACAAAAATATTTGCTTGCTTTTTCACCATCTTGTAACCACTTTACCCTTGATCATGCTGCTATTCCTAATCGCCTGTAGTTCAGTTTTCTTTTCTTCTAAAAGTGTTACATTATTTGCATTAATGTTGTTCTCAAATATTCCTATTTCCTCAGTAAGTTCTTTTTCCAGCCTGGTTTCCTCTCTCTTTTTGTGAGTTGCATACGATACAGATTTGCCACAAATTTCCATGAGAAACACTTCAAAAAACAACTAGTCATTTATTTAAAACTCAATTATTTCATCCAGACTATTAAAAAACTTTTTTTAAAATTATATGCCGGCTCTGCATACTGTTTTTTTAGGTCATGTATTAATTGCTTAATTATCATAATTCCTATCCTTTAGTAACGAGCTGTTAAACTTCCAGTACTGTTTACTTCTTTTCCTGTCTTCTGTTTTTAGTCCTAGAGACACAATAGAATGATCTGAGCGATAGCTAGCGTGTATTTTAATTCCATGAATTTCTAGCAATAATTCTTCTGAAATCAAAAAGTAGTCAAGACGACCTTGCTTAGTTGTGTTAAATTTTCGCCACGTATACCCCCGTTTCTCAGGGTAAACCTCACACCATATGTCAACCAACTCATGTTTCTCCATCATCTCTATGATCTTTCTTCTAGCTCTTGGGTGATTTACACTTTTATAATTACGCTCATCCATATTCATGTTTAACAAAACATTCCAGTCTCTATCAGCAATAATAAGCTGGTTCCCCATGTGTTCAATTTCCTGGCTAAGACGGTCAAAAAAAATTGGTTTATCAGCGCTGCTTAGGCCATATACATTTACAAGCGAAATGCGTTTTGTTTGTTTGTTTTTTGTTGTCGTTTTTTTAAATTTATTTTATAATCTCAACATCCATTAGTATAAAGCAGCCATTGGGATCTCTAACGTAATTGTAAGTTAATCGTCTCCCTCTTTGTACTTCACAACCACAATTGCAAGTTAATCGTCTCCCTCTTTGTACTTCACACTCACAATTGTAAGACAACCGTCTCCGTCTTTGTACTTCACACCCACTATTGTAAGTTAATCGTCTCCCTCTTTGTCTTCACACACTCAATTGGAAGTTAATCGACTCTCTGTACGCGCTTCAAAGCCTATCGTTTTACCTTCCATCTCTCCGTAACCTCAAAGTGGATCTCTGTATCTTCCATCTCTCCGTAACATCAAACTGTATCGCTGTACCTTCCATCTGTTTCCACCCTCAAAGCATCTCTCTTTGTCTTCCAGCTTTCCGTAGCCTCAAAGTGTATCTGTGTGTGTGTTGCATCCACCGCCCTAATTAGTTAGGGCTCCACACATTCCCATTCAGAACCCCTGTCAAGCAGATGGCAGAGGCGGAGCACATCTTGTTGTCAGCGACTGTTAACGACGAACGTCGGGGAACCGCTGACCACAACACTGAAGAGCCCGGAAGTTGCCCGGTGTTCTTCCGGAACCACTCCAGCACGCAGGGACCGGTTTCAGTTTTAAGCAGGATGTTCAATTAAGCTGGGGCAGGGTGTGTGTGTGTGTGTGTGTGTGTGTGTGTGTGTGTGTGTGTGCGCGCGCGCGGCGTGTGTGTGCGCGTGTATATGTGTGTGTGGTTTGTGTGTGTGTGTGTGTGTGTGTGTGTGTGTGTGTGTGTGTGTGTGTGTGTGTGTGTGTGTGTGTGTGTGCGCGGGCGCATGTGTGTGCGCGTGTATATGTGTGTGTTGGTTTGTGTGAGAGAGAGTGTGTGTGTGTGTGTGTGTGTGTGTGTGCGCGCGGGCGCATGTGTGTGCGCGTGTATATGTGTGTGTGTGTGTGTGTGTGTGGTGTGGTGTGTGTGTGTGTGGTGTGGTGTGTGTTGTGGTGTGTGTGTGTGTGATGGCGCACGCGCGCGCGCAAGTGTGTGCGGGGTGGGGGGTGGGGTGGGGGGACATTCTCATCGCTTATGATTGCTTGCAACTAGTTCAATCATGTGTTGCTGCGTTTGGATTTTGGGTTCGACAAGTTATATACTTACTAAGTCACGTACCTACCCGATCAGACCAGGTCTCGAATGGTAGGCTAAATCAGTCTTCAGCTGACAAGTTCCAAAATTATAGTAGGATGCCTTCTATGAACTCGAGAACAAATCTTATAAGAATTTCCCAACGCTCTCTACCCATGATTTTCTATTTGCATCTGGCTCTGTTCCTTTTAGTGCGATTCTCCATGCCATAACAGAAAAGTAAATGGGGATCGCTTTGCCTTTCTCCGGCTCCCTACGTTATATCACAAAAGCAAAACGAACTCGCTTGGCCTTTCTCCGACTTCCTACGTTATAAAGCAAAACGGACTCGCTTTGCCTTTATCCGGCTCCCTACGTTATACCATAAAAGCAAACGGGACTCGCTTTGCCTTTCGCTGACTCCCTACTTATACCATAAAAACTAAACGGACTCGCTTTGACTCTCGCTGACTCCCTAAGTTGTACCATAAAAGCGAAAGGGGGTCACTTTGCCTTTTTCCGACTCTGTACGTTGTACCATAAAAACGACGGGAGCTAGTTTTGTTTTCCGTGGTTTCCTCATGAAATAACAGACTAACAAACGAGGGGTGTTTCCACTCATCTGCGGGCGGTAGCCAGCCAAAAAGGTCTGAAAAACAACCCTCGCGAACTGATCGCGATGCATCAATGTCAATGCCCACTTGTAATTGCATAGCGCGGTCTAACTCCATGTAGACAGACACATGTTCATTGCGACAAATCGGGGTCGGGGTCACAAATCGCGTCGCAGGCGAGCCAAACAACAACGCGAAGGTGACCAGCCCCTGTGGCGTAGTGGTTAGCGCGTCGCACTACGGGTCGGGAGGTCTTGGATTCGAATCCTATCAAGTCATGTGGGATTTTTCAGCCCTGGCCGGTTCCTACTCGGAGCTGGGGGTGCTATGGGACCAATGAGAAGACTGGAACCACACAGCCGAGCTTCATCCAGTTCCCGGGTCTGGTTAACACCGAGATAATTATGATAATAAGCGTGGTCTGTGACCCTGTCAAGTAGTCTCAAACCGAAGTGGACCTCCGTAGCATCCTCCTCATTCTCATCGATCACTGAATAAAACACTAAATTAAAAAAGGTCTCAGCTTCTGTGGACCTTCATGCCATGCTTTTCTGATGACCTGCCTCGGTGTTCCTGCCTCCTTTTCCTTGTCTGAGGCAGTTCTGACCAAAGCCCTCAACGTCAGAGTCCACATAGGAGGATTGGTGGTGGGACGTTTGAATGAGCGTCCCCACCAATGAGCAGACTACGTCCCTCCACCAATCCGGTCTGCTCTCTGGTGAGGACGCTCACTCAGTCCGACTCCGCGACTTAGCTAACATTGTTGTCAGTATATGGGGATATGTCCAGTAGGTGGTGTCCTGCGTATGTTGAATCAGAAAAGGCACTCATGAACACCACCCTCACAGTTCAGGA
>JABMCL010002100.1:585000-597500 GCA_018857735.1 Alviniconcha marisindica
TCCTCAGACAACCCACCAACAATGCCTGAGTCCTCAGGCAATCCACCAACAATGTCTGAGTCCTCAGACAATCCACCAACAATGCCTGAGTCCTCAGACAACCCACCAACAATGCCTGAGTCCTCAGACAACCCACCAACAATGCCTGAGTCCTCAGACAATCCACCAACAATGTCTGAGTCCTCAGACAATCCACCAACAATGCCCGAGTCCTCAGGCAATCCACCGACAATGTCTTAGTCTTCAGACAACCCACCAACAATGTCCGAGTCCTCAGACAACCCACCAACAACGCCTGAGTCCTCAGACAATCTCACCAACAATGTCTACGTCTTCAGACAACCCACCAACAATGTCTGAATCCTCAGACAACCCACTAACAATGCCTGAGTCCTCAGACAATCCACCAACAATGTCCGAGTCATCAGACAATCCACCAACAATGCCTGAGTCCGCAGACAATCCACCAACAATGTCTTAGTCTTCAGACAACCCACCAACAATGCCCGAGTCCTCAGGCAATCCACTAACAATGCCTGAGTCCTCAGACAATCCACCAACAATGTCCGAGTCATCAGACAACCCACTAACAATGTCCGAGTCATCAGACAACCCACTAACAATGTCCGAGTCATCAGACAACCCACAACAATGTCCGAGTCATCAGACAACCCACTAACAATGTCCGAGTCATCAGACAACCCACTAACAATGTCCGAGTCATCAGACAACCCACCAACAATGTCCGAGTCATCAGACAACCCACCAACAATGTCCGAGTCATCAGACAATCCACCAACAATGTCCGAGTCATCAGACAATCCACTAACAATGTCCGAGTCCTCAGACAACCCACTAACAATACCTGGGGACTGCACATGACTAGAACCAACCAGGAGAGCCAGTGGCGCAGAGCAAGAGTACTCGCTCTCGAAAGCCAAAGCCATGGACCTATGTATACATATATATATATCAGTCCTTGACCAAAGCTAAGCACGATGAAGCATGGTCTGAGTGGATGGGTGACCATTACGGCTGAGGTTTGCGCCCGCCCTGAAATTTCTTCGAAGCCAAATTGTGCCAAGACAGAATTTGTTTTAATGCTTCGGATGAGACAATAAACTGTGTATACGTTGACACTATGCGGAAGAACAAACATCTGAACGAAGTTGTTAATGCTTCATTTGCAGACATTTTAAAATCTGTTTTCAGCTGGGGTAACGTGGGGTGGGGTGGGGTGGGTGTGCGTGCGTGCATGCGTGCATGCGTGTGTCCGTGTGTCCGTGTGTGTGTGTGTGTGTGTGTGTGTGTGTGTGTGTGTGTGTGTGTGTGTGTGTGTGTGTGTGTGTGTGTGTGTGTGTGTGTGTGTGTGTGTGTGTGTGTGTGTGTGTGTGTGTGATGACCTTGAATTATTAAGTTACTATTTAAATTCAGGTTTTGGTGGTGCTTTAATGTACGAGGTCGAACGACAACTTTATACTTTATTCATCTAAGCGAGAAGCTTTATTGTTGTGTTTATTTCCGCACTGACTGTCACTGTGACCTTGGTTTAAACATTTTTTGTTAATAAAAGCAAACCAACAGACAATAACAAAATAGTTTGGGGAACGTCAGAACAAGTAAATTTATATGAGACACTCAAACTGACAACATTTTATATACGATGTGGTTATACTACTAATATACCATAACATTTCCAACGGCAGACAGACAGACAGACAGAAGGGGGTGGGGAGGGAAATGAAAGGTGAGTTGGAGAAAGAGAAGGAGGTGTGGAGACAGAGAAGAGGCATAGCGTTTTGGTTACGGTTCAGTCGCGACTCGATTTACAACAATGAATTCGTGAAGAACGGATTGATGTAGAATCACATGCGAGCGCAGTGAGTCAGCTCGAGAGCTGAGAATGGTGCTATATAAAAGCGATCAACAACAACAACAACTGTCAAGAATATTGCAAACAGTGTGACCTTCGCGGTTGACCAAGCGTCAGGTATGAAGTGAAAGACTGACGATTTTATTTCCAGCTTGATACTGGGCCGAAGAAGACACACTTCGCTGCTGCTTTCAAAGTGCTGCGTTACCGCTGTAGCACCGCCGATATACATCAATTTCTGTTAAGCTCATAGAGGTTTCGCGGCGCTTATAAGCAGTGGCAGATTTCACTGCCATTTTGGAATTTTTGGCAAGAAGTGGTCCGGAGGAAAAAAATGCTTCACGCAGGCGATATAAATTACTTGCGGCAAGTTTCTGATTGGTCGGCAAAATTCACCGAATCAGGAAGAAATCCTATTTCGGCAAAACCAGGTCAGACAGGAAGATCGAATTTGTGGCGCAAATGCTAAGAGAGTGCCGGTTAGACAGAGACAAAAAGAGAGGGAGGGAGGGAGGGAGGGAGACCGTAAGTATGTAACTTGGTGTTTTACTCCAGGTCAACCAGTACGGTTAACCAGTACGGTTATATCAGGGCGATGAGGGAACTCGAACTCGAACTCGAACACTTTATTTTACAAGGAATGTAGTTTAGGTTCAGTCAAACCTGTCTAACAACTAGTCCTTGCTATACTGATAAATAGATATTAAATTACAGGCATTATTTATATACATAATATAGGCATGAATGAATGAGGGAGACAGAGAGAGCTCAACAGTAACGCCCGGAGCTGTCTAGACAGTGGTGTTCATTCAATCATTGCCCATATGCTACACACGTCTTCAAATACCAAACGCATCACTTACTGGTCCGCCCAGCCACTTATTACTCACTCACTTTACTCCCATGCTCCTGAGCCGGTTTGGCCGAGCGGCCAGTTAGGCGCTAGGCTAGTAAGCACTGCAGACGAACATCGGTTTGAGTCCGCTAAGGGTCTTCTTTCTATTCACAAGTTGCACTTTATGATGATGATTATGATGATGATGTCCACTTTTACTGCGCATGATTCCATTAATCTGAATGCTCAGTACAATAAGGGGAGGGGGCGATGCGGTGGACAGAAAGTGACACAAAAATGGGTTGTGACTTTTGAAGGAGCCCCATCCCCCCCCCCCCACCCCCACCCCCCCACCCCCCACCCCCCAACTCCCCCCACTAACACGATTTTTTCTGTGTCTTGTGTGGCATCAATCGGTCACGAGTGGCCATTGATCTGCGCCTTAAAAAGCCTCTCCAGGGCGCAGGCCCGGGCAAGGGTGATATATATGGAAGACAAGCTGTTGCCCATGCAGCAGGTCCCCCCTCTCCACGTCACTGATGTAGTCCAAGGGAAGGGCAAGAGCCCACACAGCCTGGCACCAGTGCCGTCGCACTCATCATTGAAACACGATTATTGAAACACTAAATGGTTCACTGCACCGCTGCGCATCATCATGGAGGTGGTGATCCCCAGCGTAGTGTTAGGTATAGTTTCTCCCTTCTCCCGGGCATCTCCTGTGATCTCGGTCCCCCGCCAGCGCGACTCCGAAGACAGACAGCTCAGCGTTAAACAAGTCTGGGGACAGCTTGTATGTTCCACCCTTGCACAGGTCCACCATCAAAGGGTAGGCTAAACTCCCTGTGGTCCCAGCGGTAGTCTCCGCTTTCTTCAGTGACCCCAAAAGGCTACTACCTTCAGTGACCCCAACAGGCTACAGGCAAGCTTTCCCCGGAATATTATTTATTCTCTTGCCGATCTGAGCAACTGCTTGTCGGACTTCGCCCTGTCATTGGCAATAGATCACCCCTTCAATTATTCACAAGCCGCTTCATCGGGAGACCAAAGGAAGAGACGCTGGGACTACGAAACGAACTATCAGACGGTGCGCACTGACAACCAACGGGGATTAAAGGCCCGGAACGCAGCTCCGTGCGGTCCTCAACGTCCAGGCGGACCGGGCAGAGGAAGGCGAGACTGGGCAAGAACGCTACCGCGGCCACACGTTTTTCTGCAGATTATGCAATCCATCGGACTGAAACATGAACTCTCCATAGTCAGTGGGACTGGACATGGACTCTATACAGACCGTGGTATTGCGCGGTGACTCTCTGTAGTCCATGGGCTTGGACATGCACCCTCTATATCCGGGGGGAATTGGAGAGGGACTCCATATCGCCCATGGGATTGGACAGGGACTCTCTATAGCCCATGGGATTCACAGGGACTCTCTATAGCCCGTAGGGTAGACAGGGACTCTCTATAGCCCATCGGATAGGACAGGGACTCTCTGTAGCCCATGGGATTGACAGGAACTCTCTATAGCCCGTGGGATTGACAGGGTCTCTGTATAGCCCATCGGATAGGACATGGACTCTCTATAGCCCACAGGATTGACAGGGACTCTCTGTAGCCCATGGAATTGACAGAGACTCTCTGTAGCCCAGGGGATTGACAGGGACTCTCTATAGCCCATATGATTGACAGGGACTCTCTATAGCCCATAGGAATCGGATGATGAATCTCTATACGTATGTGGCTGAGAGGAACTTATGTAGCTTATGGGATTGACAGGGACTATCTATGGCCCATGGGATTGGATAAGGCTTTCTGTAACTATGGGACTGAGATGGACCCTGTCATTATACTAATAGAGTATTGACGGCATTGCATCTCGTAAGAACGCGCAGCGTTTACAAAGGTCTACAGATGCAGGAATTTATTACACACACACACACACACACACACACACACACACACACACACACACACACACACACACACACACACACACACAAACACACCAACAACAACAAAATACCACACAAACTCATGAGCACACGCGCGCACACAATTGCACTCACGCTAGTAATCCGCACACAGACACACGCACGCACGCACACACACACTCACACGCGTGCACACAAATGCACACACACGTCAGTATCCCGCGCGCGCGCGCACACACACACACACACACACACACACACACATACACTCTCTCTCTCTCTCTCTCTCTCTCTCTCTCTCTCACACACACACACACACACACACACACACACACACACACACACACACACACACACACACACACACACACACACTCACACTCACACACACACACACACACGCGCGCACACTCACGCACGCGCACACGCGCGCTCCACCACCACAACATACTGACAATAAAGAGGGTTAGTACACGGGTGGTAGTGGTAGTGGTGGTGGTAGTGGCGCAACTCCACATGTATGCCTACGCTTGTGCGCATGCCTCAAGCGTAACGGAGCCCAAGTCGCACAGCTCGCTACCTAAACACCTGCCCCTTCACACAGAAGAGTCACTTGAGAAGGTTCATCCAGTGACAAACTTTACAAATCAGTCTTTAGCGGCATCACTGGTCAAGTAGTTGCTATGCTCGTAAAACTGACAGCAAAGACGCACTCGGCGGCAGCTGGTTACTTCAGTCAGTTGCACCACTACGGTCCACCATTTTGATTTTGGATGAACTCGATAGGGTTGCATCGTAAAGCTAAAACAGCAATAAAAGCAACAAAAGAAACCCACATTACAATCTCATACAAGCATACGATGCTAATCTACAAAGAAAAGTAAAAGTTTAATGTTTATATAGCCAAATAAAGTCAAAAGGTCCCTACGAATTCACTGTGTTGAGAACGCAGCAGTAGACGAAAAACTTGAGTCATGTGGTAAACAATCTTCGTAACCTCTGACCTCGACCTCTGATCCGCACACAGATCGCTGACGTCACGAGAGAAAATAGTTCCCTAACCACTACCACTACCACCCGTGTACTAACCCTCCCTATTAGTGAGGGTTAGTGCACGGGTGGTAGTGGTAGTGGTAGTGGTTAGGGAACTATTTTCTCTCGTGACGTCAGCGATTTGTGTTGCGGATCAGAGGTGACAGGTCAGAGGTTACGAAGTTGTTTACCACATGGCTCAAGTTTTTCGTCTACTGCTGTGTTCTTACCACAGTGGTTCGTAGGGACCATGATCCACTTTATTTTGCTGTGTAAGCATTAAACTTTACTTTTCTTGTAGATTAGCATCGTATGCTTGTATGAGATTGTAATTTGGGTTGCTTTTGTTGACTATATTGCTGTTTTAGCTTTACGATGCAACCCTATCGATTTCATCCGAAATCAAAATGGTGGACCGTGTCGGTGCAACTGACTGAAGTAACCAGCTGCCGCCGAATGCGTCTTTGTTGTCAGTTTTACGAGCATAACAACTACTTGACCAGTAATGCCACAAAGACTAAATTGTAAAGTTTGTCACTGAATGGCGTTTCTCAAGTGACTCTTCTGTGTGAAGGGGCAGGTGTTTAGGTAGCGATCTGTGCGACTTTGGCTACGTTACGCTTGAGGCACGCGCACAAGCGTAGGGGTAGACAGTCGGGTTGCGCCACTACCACACCACTACCACTACCACCCGTGTACTAACCCTCTCTAATAACAACAACAAACTCACACACAATAACAACAATAAGCTCAGGAAATAATTGCCTCGGGTTTTGTTTTTGTTTTTATATATTGTTCAACAGAATTCTTCTCTTTTTCGTTTTATCTCTTTCTTTCTTTTCTTGTTTTTGTTTTTTTTGTTTTTTTTTCCTTCTTCCCTTCTTCTGTCTTGCGGAAGACATTTGGCTCGGCGCATACCTGCCGGAAACATCGTCCCGACGTGACCCTGTGACAGGATGTTCAAAATCCAGTTTTTAACCAACCAAAAGCACTGACTTTGAGACAAGAAACCGACTTTTTAGCTCTGTACGTGCGAGATGCAATGGTAATAAAAACTTCTCTTTTTTTTTCTTTCCTTTTTTTTTTTAAATTAAAAAAAGAAGAAAGGAAGAATGGTAATGAAGCAAATTAACTCGTCTCTGGCTGGCAGGGTGCTTCAGAGCCAGAATCCAAAGAGCCATAAATCAAATCGATTGACCGTGCAGTTTATCGTCGCGTGCGTAATTTGTCGTTCCCTTTGAGCGCCCAGCTCTACCGTCTAACGACGGAGTTACATGATCTAACACTGTAAGCTGACGTAAGTCCATCGTCTAACACTGCAAGCTGAGGATCTCAACCAGTCAGATCACAAACACTGATCCTTCGACAACGGTTTCGTTGACGAGACATTCAGCCGAGTTGCCACGTATCATAAATCCCTTGGTCCAAACACATAAAAGGATCAAAAGAATCCTATTTATTAGGACAAAACACACCCAAAAAACACACCAAAAAAATGCTATTTATTAGGACAAAACAGTCAGAGTTTGTGAACGGATTGGTTGATGTGTTTTGTCCCAATAAATAGCGTTCTTTTGAACCTTTTATGTGTTTGGATCATGTTTTGGAACGCTAGCATTCATTCTTGTTTCAAAAAAGAAGACGTGTTTTTGGTTTGTTTTTACAAATCTCTTCGGCAGGATCAGTGACACGCAGAACATTCTGCGGCCCTTAGGTACATAACATGTAATGATGATGATGAAGTGATGCTTTATGTCCTCAGATGTCAGTTGACATATTAGGGACAAGTTGTGACCAATGCCGAAGCACGGTGCAATAAATCTTTACGTCCACGGAAACCAGAAGGTTCGTTAGGACAGACAGTCCAGGACGTCCACCTCGACTCTCACACAGCTCCTGAACCATGTGACATAACATGTACGTTACAAACTATGTCTTATAACACGTACATTGTAAACTATGCCCTGGTGTCGTAAAGACAAAAACAGCAGCGGAAGAGAGAACATTCACATATCTTCATCGTCATCATCATCAACAACAACAACAGAAGCAGCAGCAGCATTATCAAAACGATTAGAGCTAAATTCACAGACATGCTCTTTTCATTGACACCCCTTCCCGCACCTGGACAAGTGGTTATTGACTCTCTTTGTAGTCTGTAATCTTTCGAAGATTTTGCCACATACTATGATGTTATTTGTTGCTTTCTGTTGTAGCTTTTACTCTCTGTGTAGTCTGTGATCTCTGGGCGGTTTTGCCACATACTGTGATGTTACTTGTTGCTCTCTATTGTAACTTGTTACTCTCTGTGTAGTCTGCGATCTTTGGGCGGTTTTGCCACATTGTGTGATGTTAGTTGTTGCTCTCTGTTGTAACTTGTTACTCTCTATGTAGTCTGTGACCTTGGAAGGTTTTGCCACATGCTGGCGTGTTACTTGTTGCTCTCTATTGTAACTTGTTACTATGTAGTCTCTGATCGTTGGAAGGTTTTGCCACATGCTGTAGTGTTACTTGTTGCTCTCTATTGTAACTTGTTACTATGTAGTCTCTGATCGTTGGAAGGTTTTGCCACATGCTGGCGTGTTACTTGTTGCTCTCTATTGTAACTTGTTACTATGTAGTCTCTGATCGTTGGAAGGTTTTGCCACATGCTGGCGTGTTACTTGTTGCTCTCTATTGTAACTTGTTACTATGTAGTCTCTGATCGTTGGAAGGTTTTGCCACATGCTGTAGTGTTACTTGTTGCTCTCTATTGTAGCTTGTTACTATGTAGTCTCTGATCGTTGGAAGGTTTTGCCACATGCTGGCGTGTTACTTGTTGCTCTCTATTGTAACTTGTTACTATGCAGTCTCTGATCGTTGGAAGGTTTTGCCACATGCTGTAGTGTTACTTGTTGCTCTCTATTGTAACTTGTTACTATGTAGTCTCTGATCGTTGGAAGGTTTTGCCACATGCTGGCGTGTTACTTGTTGAGAGACCTTCTTAACTTAAAGCTGGTGGAGTAATGTCGTTTTGCCTATTTTGCAGGCTTGCGCACATCTTTAGTACCGGGCTCAAACACGCGGACATTTCTTTCTTTCGCAAATTAACTTTGCTGGTACTACAAAAGTCTGGGCGACATCAGGAGCAGCTTTTATTGTTTCAAGACCTGTGGCGTAATCACTTGCCCTGCGCACTAGTTATTTCCGCGGAGTCTCTCTTCAAAATGGATAAGTGGAAACGGGAACTTAATGCTGGGCAAATTCGGAGAGACAGGTAGGGGCGCGTATTTGGGAAACTTACGAGAGACAAGGCAGAGCGTATATATAGGCTTTACTCAGGGCATAAATACCACCTTGAAAGTGAATTCTACTGGACTGGGGTTTTAAGTGCTTGCTGGCTTGATGCGCACTCCTAGACAGACCAAAATCGAGCGTAGTGTACTGCCGTGGCTGAATCCGTGTTGTTGTAGTAACACCGAGGACCAAGCGAATTTAGAAATTTTAAGCGTACGATACAGCCATCCCAGATACTGGATAAACTGTCTCGCATGCTGTAAAACATGAGCACGGAAGAATACTGGTGAAATGCACGCATCTGTAGGCCTTTGTAAGCTCCCGAGTTCTTCGGACATGGGTTGCCATAAATAATCTGTTATAATTATTATATTATTATCTGTTTCGTGATTGTTTTATTTAGTTTGATTTATCTATTGGTTTTTCGTTTTTGGTTTTTCTCTTTCTGCGCAACCCCCCCCCCCCCCCCCCACCCCACACACACACCAACCGTCTTTTCATGCTTCAGTGAGTAGCTACAAATGCCAACATCCTCACTGCTGTGCTGGGTGATCGAGCACTATGGGGTACGGCCGTCTGCTTGCAATACCCAGTTGAAGTTTTACGGAAAATCGTCGCTTCACCATCTGACTTTAACATAAAGCACAATTACCTGTCACGGATCTCCCGTGGGAGGCTCTAGAGCGTCACTTGACTTGACAGTGGATTTAGTAATTTGGCCTCTACGGTACCAAACAAGCCTCTCCCCAAAAAGGCTTCGCCTCTTGTGCTGTCTCACTCAGTCACCTCTCGGTTCCAGCCAGATAGCTCGATCCGCCTGTTTACAAGCGGAGTAAAAACAACATATTGATCAAGTACCTCGGATCTGAAACGCGAGTTCGAAAACACGTTATGTTGTTTACTCCCCTTGTTTTCGAGAACAGCACTGGCATGCGCTCGATAACTTACAACGCTACTTGGACAGCCCGCGGGCTTGTCTGAGGAGACGTGTTTATAAGCAGGCTAAAGCTCATCTGTCAGCCAGACTAAAACGGTAGCGAAAAGTCAACTGCAATACCTAGTTGATTTCCTACGGGAGATCGTGGTTTAATTACATGAGCCTTTCACACAAAGCACAACTGCTAGTCACCATTCTCGTTGTTAGGCAATCGTGGCTTTGTCACTGGGTTTTCCACAGAAAAAGCACACTTGACCGTCGCAGATCTCCCGTGGGAGATCGTGGCTTTATTAACTGGGTGATTAACATAAAACATTTCATTACGAATCACGCATTTCCTATAGTCGATTGTAATTTCATCATTCGGCTTTTTCACATAAAAAGCACACTTGACTATCACGGACCTCCTACGGGGGATCGTGGCTTCATTAGCTGGGCTTTTGACATGAAAATGACGATGACTTCAACACGAGTAGTTGATATATATATATATATATATATTACTTCTTTGTCCCTTGCGTGCACATTCTGGTCGCCTTACCTGGCTAAGACACAGCAGCCGCAAGAGCAGCGCTACCCATTCCTATCATTGTGTGTAGTATTTTCGTGTGTCTAAACAATGGTATGGCTGCCAGTGTGTGGGATTTTTAACGTGCGGACAGATCTTAATGCATGCGATTGCACACGGGGCTGTGCGGACACCGTAAGAGAGTCTGCACTGAAAGCTGACTCAGGGAGAAAAATCCCTTGCCGCTCCGGGGACTCGAACAAGAGTCAATAGTGCGCCTGACTTTTCAGTCGGGACGCTTTACCAACTGAGCTATTCCTTCTTCTTAAATGTTGCTTTACGTTCACAGTAAGTAAGTAAACATGGTGCTTAACGTCCACAGAAACCATAAGGCTTATTAGGGACGGGGAGAATGGGGGAAGGGGGTATAGAGGTGGGGGAAGAGGGAGAGTATATATACCTATCGCTACACTGTCACCACCAGAATGTCCTGCATTAAGATGGGCAGCGATGAGAGCCGTTTTAATGTTTCATTAATTGTGAGGGACAAAGTCACAAGACCGTGTCCACAAACCACAACTTTTGAAGAGAAAGGAGAGCCGAAGTGGTATCGAACCGAGGTCCTTCCGTTTACCAGCCTACCGCCTTACCGCTAGGCCAAACCGGCTCTCAAATTTACGTCCACAGAAACCATCAGGCTTAATAAGGGTAGCTCACGGGTGCACGTTCGTAGACCCACCTTTATGAAGTACCTAGGCAGCATTTTGACGTGGCTGAGCATAAAACAAACCCTGTCCAGACGAAGCTAGCAATTTCAGACCTTTACATCGTCAAATGGGTCATGTGGGAACGAACAGCCACGATCCTGTTCACACATTTGTCTTGCTGCATTAATGTAATTACACACTACAGACGACACTATGAACCAGTCACATGAGGACACTTTACAGACTAGGCTGCGTGGCGCAGCACAATGGCCAGACGGGACACCTTTTACATTAACCTTAACCTGTATAAAGACCGTCGACACCGATACAACATAAGGAAACTGTCTGCATTGACGTCTCTCTACCTACCTATCCGCCTACCTGCCTACTCGATACCTACCCGCCAAGCTGCCTACCCGTTCATCTGCTAATCTATAAAGTGCCGTGATAGTGAGCACTGTCATAGTTTCTGTGGACGTTAAGCACCATGTTTACTTACGTACTGTCATTTCCAACAAGACGTCGCGCTCCGAATAGGACTGTTTGTCCCTTGTAGTCGCGTCCTGAACACCTACACCCAGGCTGCTTATCTGCTTTTGGTTGTGCTGTTTTGTTGTGTTGTTTTGGTGTCCAACAACAGAACAAAACACCACAATCAAAAGCAGATAAGTAGTCTACTTATTTTATTTTTTATTTTTTATTATACCGTTTAACTGTTGTTTAAATGTTCTTTTGTAGCTTGAAAAACGGGCTTACCTCAAAGGTTCGCATTTTGTCATATTAAACAAACGTTCTTTTTAACATTTTGTGTGTTTGGATCTCATCAAATCACAAAATAATATTGAAATACTGTTCACAACACATATCGCTTTATGTTGGAGAGGTCTGGAAAAATGCAAAGTCGAACAAACCGTGGAAGGAAGAAATCATAAATTATAAATTCCTGGTAGCCGGCGAAGCACTCAAAGATATCTTCTGAACTATTCCATCTTTAAAGATGGAACTTCTTATAGTTCTCGATTCTCGATGAAGGGTCCCTCAATTTCTGTATTCGCAGTTCCCCACTGCAAGAGGTTAACTGAACAAGATCGGGGGGTGGGGGGGTGGGTGGTTGGGGGGGGGGGGGGGGTGCTGTTCCTCTTACGCCATGAATGTGGCGCCGCTCTACAAGTCTGAACCCATCATCATCATCATCACGGTGACCACACCAGATCACAGGCCGTCTCCACAAAAATCGGCTGTCTGGCCGATAATGACGTCCACTACTAGTGACTCATTCTCGTCAGACTTTGCCGCTCGTGGCCACTTCATGTCACTATTAATAGGGAAGCACAGTTCTGAGACTTCGCCACGTGCGGCGGATAACCGGTGAAACCCTGAGCAAATAATGCGCTAACCCTGAGC
>JABMCL010002100.1:605000-637500 GCA_018857735.1 Alviniconcha marisindica
CACACACACACACACACACACACACACACACACACACACACACACGCCCCCCCTCCCCCCCCCCCCCCCCCCCACACACACACGGCTACACACACATACATACTGCTTACGTAAATATACATGTACAAAGACGTGGTGAGCAAGACATCGAGCTCTCCCAGTACAAAACTCTTTTCTTTTTCTGCATCTTCTTCTTCGTTTTTTTGTTTTTGTTTTGTTTTTTGGTGGTTGGAGGAGACCCGCGTGAGGAGTTCGTTCGATCATGGTGTCGATCGTTAAAGGGTGTCAACCAGAGACCAGTTTTCACGCGTGTTAGTTGACCAATGGCGTTACCGTTCTGTCCCCGATGTCTACGAGGTGGCCCTTCTTCGTCTCGGCACGAAAGATGCCGGAAATGGAAGTGAGGCGCAAGGTTCGCACAATAGGCGAAGAAAAGATATAAAAAAAGGGAAAAAAGAAAAAGAAAAAAGAGAGGAAGTATCTGTGCATGCTTTGGTAGACATCCTAGATATCCGAAAACCTCAGCTCACAAGACACGAAGCTCAAAGACTAATTCAGCAGTTTCCATGACCACCTGTGCGACCTTTTTCTGTCACCATTAGTTTTCTTTGCAAAGAACGCAACTCCGAGGGGGAACCATTATGTCGGTGTGTTCCTGACGTTGCTTTTCAATGTTGGAAACCGGGGGCTTTCGGGTACGAAAACGCGAAGCTGTCTGGTGAATAAATTCCTCTTTTGTGGACTGATTCAGGCAGCCGTGATTAACAGTATGTATGTCATCAGGCACCACCGTTCACGTGCAAAACTGCTTACTTCATCAATGAATTATTCAAAGCCCGGGACTGGATCGGACGGGGGTGAGTGTGACAGGGGTGGGGGGAGTAGCGTTGACTCAGTTTCTCCCCGAGTGCAAAGTACTGTTAGCTATTTTCAGAAGTGGTTCGCACTTGACACTTGATCTCAGTGTGTCACGGTTTGCTTCGCGATACAGACTTGGTTCTTCTTTCAGTTTATGAAGTCCTGAAGTTGTTGCCAAAACTGAAGAGGGAGGATGACCGACTGACAGACAATGAGTTTGGTGCGAGTGTGTCGGCTTTGCTTCACGTGCAAGAGCTTGCTGCCAATGTGGGAACCCATAAACACTCTCGCAAGATGCAGGAAAAGGCGTGCTAATTATTCAGGCCAAACCAGTTGCAAAGCTGAGTAAAACTTGGCTTTAAAGATTCCATTCAGAAACCAGAACTAGCAGACTGGCTTAAAACGTCCTTGGTGGGCAAACCTTTTGACTGGCTTAAAAAGTCTTTGGTGGACAAACATTTTACTTCAATGTTGGTGGTTAGCCCTTACAAGTTTTAAGACAAACCCACACATCATTTGGGAGAGGGAGGAAAGGAGGGAGGCAGGAAAGGAGGGAGGAGAGATAGAGAGAGCCCGGGAAGAGAGAGACAGACAGACAGACAGAGAGACAGAGATTAAGTAAGTAAATTGAGACAGAGAGAGATACAGAGATAGAGAGAGAGACAGAGAGTAAGTAAGTAAATTCAGACAGAGAGAGATACAGAGACAGAGAGACACAGAGAGACAGAGACAGAGAGACTGGCTATGAGAATGATTTGAAAGGAGGGAGGAAACGGGAGAGAGACAAAGAGACTGACAGAGCCCGGACAGACAGGCAGACAGACAGACAGACACCCAGACAGACAGCGAAGGGGGAAAGACAGAGAGACTGGCTATGAGACTGATTTAACAGTCCATTTGTTACAGGTCATAAAATCTCATAAAGTAGAATGCAAAAATAGGCAGAATCAAACGTATAATGCATGGACACAAACAGACAGAGAAATTCAGGTTGGGATGATGATGATTAGATTATGATAACGACGACCATGATGATAACGATGTCAAGGATCTTTACCATAATATAGGCTACACGAGGGGTGTCCTCACTGAAACGCGTTGTCCGTCATTCAGCCTCTCAGATACTTTTAGACGAAGAAAGAGAAAAAGCGGAAGTCAGTACTATATAAACGTGTAATTATAGAGAAATAAAGAAGGCTAAGTTCTCCCCAAAATTGAAACGCGTGAATGCCCAAACTATGTATTCTTTCGATATTGTATCGAAGGCAGCTTTATAATCGAGTGCAAACAAGAGTCCTGGTCTCTCTGATTTGTTCAGATAATTAATCGTATCATCTATAAGTCTAATCACGGTGCTTATATTTCTACCTTTCAAAAATCAGACTTGGTCTTCGTTGACGATACTGGATATAACACTGGAGAGACGAATGGCTAGACTTTTAGCTAAAAGTTTATAGTCAGAATTAGTTAATGAAATAGGGCGCCAATTATTAAGATCGTCTCTAGGCAATTGTTTTCCTTTGTGAATCAAAGTTATTACTGCGCGTTTCTGAGTAATCGACATTTCACCCTTCGTAAATGCAGCATTAAGTGAGTTCAATACCATATCTTTAACTTTACACCAAAAGAATTTTATAAATGCTGTGGTTATTCCGTCCAACCCGGGAGATGAACCGTTCTTCATACGTTTTAACGCACGGGTGAGCTCTTCCTCGGTTAGAGCACCCTCAATACTTGTTTTCTGTTCATCTGACAACTGTGGAACATCTATGCCATCTAAAAAAGCCTGAGATGATGATGTGTGTGTGTGTGTGTGTGTGTGTGTGTGTGTGTGTGTGTGTGTGTGTGTGTGTGTGTGTGTGTGTGTGTGTGTGTGTGCGTTCATGAAGACACATCAAGATAGACAGATAATTAATTTGAACGCCTGGTCAACCGCGGATAGAAGTGACACACCTTGCCATTAGTTTCAACGCCCAGTCAACCATGGATGAAAATGGCATACCTTGCCATTAGTTTGAACGCCCGATCAAGCGTGGATAAAAGTGACATACCTTGCCGTTAGTCTGAACGCCCGGTCAAGCGTGGATAAAAGTGACATACCTTGCCATTAGTTTGAACGCCCGGTCAAGCGTGGATAAAAGTGACATACCTTGCCGTTAGTTTGAACGCCCGGTCAAGCGTGGATAAAAGTGACATACCTTGCCGTTAGTTTGAACGCCCGGTCAAGCGTGGATAAAAGTGACATACCTTGCCAAAGTGAAGAGGCCAACCCACAGAAGGCAGAAAAGACGTGACGCGTTGAAACGTAGGTTCTTCATTAATTCTAGCACAGGAAAGCAGAAGCCAGAATCAACTGTTTCTACTGAATCCCACCTCGATTAAGCTGATGCCCGCTGGAAGAAACAAAAGACAAATTAGGCCAACGAAATTTCAAGACTTTACAGTAGTTAGTTGGTGCTTTGAGCCCAGTCAATCACATAGGGTTATACCAGGGCTAAGACTTTACAGTAAAGAACATCACAGAATGGCAGGCAGCCTTGAACTCCAGCCTAATCCAAATCCCGAGCAGTACAGAAACTCTTTCTTCGTCCGTACCACCACCGACTAGAACCACTTCAGTGACGATCAGGTGAAGGCCCTACCGCTTGAGGACTTCAAACGACTGATGGCCAACCCAAGCACCATCTAACTCATCGCACTCACCTCCTGTCAACCTTCAAATAGATGAGTTGAGTTGTCACTGTTGACAGTCATTGGACTTGATGTGCGACGGAAAGACGTCACACAAACACAACAACAAAGACCTGAGTAGCATGGCGATTGGGTGTTTGTGCTGTGTAAGCTACATTTATCTCCCCGTTCACACTGCTCCATCACTCTGCAACATACTTCCAAAAGAAATAAGATTTTATTAGTCCTTCAGATCAGCACTCAAAACTCACCTTTTTCAACATGACACTGGTTGGTGGGTGAGTGCGCGGGGGGTGGATGGGTGGGTGGGGGGTGGATGCGTGCGTGCGTGCGTGCGTGCATGTGTGCGTGCGTGCGTGCGTGCGTGCGTGTGTGTGTGTGTGTAGTGTGCGTGCGTGCGTGCGTGCGTGCGTGCGTGTGTGTGGTGTGTGTGTGTGTGTGTGTGTGTGTGTGTGTGATGAGCAAGTTATATATACGCTTGACTCCACGCGTCTTCAGCACTTGTGTATTTTCTATTAGTTGTAGATGTTGTTGACAGTCGTAGGCGCTATGAGCTCCTGTGAGAAAGGGCGCTTCATAAATGTAAGTTATTATTATTATTACCAGCTAATTTCTCAGCATTTTTAGATTATATTCTTCTTGTCGTTTATTCCGTCCAGTTGCTATACCCGTTCTTGGTGGACATTTTGAACTTTGTTGGGAGAAGAACAGTTAAGCCAAAGAAGAACGATGGACGGGCTTTCCGCAGAGTAACTAAATTGCTTGGCGTCGTTCTTCTTCTTTCCACTAGCACCTTCCATCAAGCTAAAGGTTCTGTCTCTTTGAAGAGGGCTTTGACTTGGTCGGTGAAAAAAGAGGTGGTTGAAGGTTCACGGGGACGAGGGAGGGGGACAGGAGTGTGATGATATAATTATACGGAAACTTCATTTTTGTGCAACGTAGACTACCTGACTGCATAACGCCCACATCTTCGGGCACTTTCAAGAGGGCTTTAGCCTTGGTCGGTGAAGGGGTGGTTGACGGTTCACGGGGGGCTGGGGAGGGTGGAAGAGGGTGTGATGGTATAAACATAATTATACGGAAACTTCTGTGCAGCGTTGCTAGGCTACCTGACTGCATAACACCCACATCTTCTTTCGTTAGTTTTAATATGACTTGCCTCCCTTCTGACCAGTTCAAAACGGCCGGCTCTGGAGACGATCAGTACAATAACAAACAAACAAACAAAAAGATGTCTCTAAGTTTGAGTTTTCAAGTGCTGGTTTATCCGTACTTTCTGATAACTAACCAAACCCAGGAACGCTTCCGAGATCAAAATCTTTTAAGGTTGGAAACTAAAGTTCACATTACATAAAAATGGAGCGGTACGCACATAAAAAGATGTAAGCCTTTGCATATAAATGCAAATAATTCTTTGCCGGTAATATCCAAGGAGTACCAAAAAAAAAGAGAAGCATTTAATATGTCTTTAAGCTTTCTAATAACTAATCAAACTCAGGAACGTTTCCGTGATCAAAATCGTTTAAGGTTGGAAAATAAAGTTCACGTTACATAAAAATGGAGCGGTACGTGCATAAAAAGATGTAAGCCTTAGCATATAAATGCAAATAATTCTTTACCGGTAATATCCAAGGAGATGGTCGGAAACTCCTGGGACATTTTAAACGCCATTTTGGATCACAAATCATCATAATCACTCACAAAGGGTAATATCTAGCGAATGAAGCCAACATGAAGCCAACATTCTAACAATAGCGACTTTGCACTTTTTACAATCTGTAAATGGGCGAGTCGTACACGATCGTTTTGCCGACATCAGGAAGCGTGCCACGGTTACTCAGACACTAGATCTGTGAACACGCACGTTTTCGCGTGGGAGTTCTTATGCTCCAAGACTACATATTCATCATAAAATTTCACTTATTCATTCATGCTTCATGTATAAATTGATGCCCTGTAATTTGTTGTACTCATCAGTAGCTTAGCAAGGACTAATTGTTTGGTTTTGACGGAACCTAAGCTACAATCCTTGTAATAAGAACGATGATGATGATGATGATGATGATGATGATGAAGTGATGCTTAATGTCCTCAGATGTCGGCTGACATATTAGGGACAAGCTGTGACCAATGCTGAAGCATGGTTGAATAAATCTTTACGTCCACGGAAGCCAGAAGGCTCGTTAGGACGGACAGCCCAGGACGTCCACCTCGACTCTCACACAGCTCCTGAACTATGATAAGAATGATAATAATACTGTATTTTATATAGTGCCTCAGTAACAATTATATGAGCTCTCAGCCCTGTAAATGTGCCTAATGGTGATTGGGACTGGAGGCGGCGTTGTTGACATCGAGAATGTTTATCGAGATGCGGTTGTACAAGGCCTGGGACAAAACAAGCAGCTTGCTATGTGTATATAGATTGTGCGCCATAGAAGGAGCAACGACAGCACGAGTCTTTTTAACGTGTCTACCCATGAAGCTGGTGCAACGAAAGGACTGTCTATTTGAATTCCTTTTAACAAGTACTGAATGACCCACCGCGCGGGTTTTCCAACCTTCTGTGCAAGGATGAGACGCATTACTTCAGTGGGAATGTTTGTATAGACGGAAATTAAACATGACAAGATAATGAACCAAGACATCTCTCTTGGATTTCCGTGGTTTCTTCTGAGATTGAAAATAGATAAATATACGCGCATGGGAACCTGTGGCGTAATCAACTTTTTCAAGGAACAATACAAAATCTGACTGCCAAGCCAGAAAGCCGCTCTCCAGACTCTTCTCAGTTTACTAGTTCGCTATGGTCCGGTGTCAGAGATTTTTCCGTATGTCATTATTTTTGCTTTTTGACAAATGAGAGTAATAGCTAGAGAAGACGTCTTTTTTTCTCTCCATAATCTAAAGCTTGCGTGTTTGTTTCGTATCGTTCATATTTTTGCTGTCATCTGGAGGAGCTGAATTCAGGCTTTCCACTGAATGTTAGCAACTGCTCTACTGAGATCGTGTGACGGCTTTTGTAACTGGTTTTAGGAGAGAGAAAAAGTATCGATCTTGATCTGTTGTTAGAATTGCATAGAGACAGCTCACAGCGCATGGATACAAAAGGTCTGTGGGGGGGGGGGGGGGGGGGGGGCGTGACCTGATAAATGTAGGCATAATTTTACCTCTTGTTTGTGAGACAAGAAACAGTCGCCCACACTGACTTTCTGTCTCTTATTTAATCTCAAAATGGACACACGCCCCAGGCGCGTTCTGTAGTGGAGTCTGCTCAGCTCCGACAGATGTTAGCACTGGTGTGTGTGTGTGCGTGCGTGCGTGCGTGCGTGCGCGCGCGCGCGCGCGCGTGTGTATGTGTGTGTGTGTGTGTGTGTGTGTGTGTGTGTGTGTGTGTGTGTGTGTGTGTGTGTGTGTGTGTGTGTGTGTGAAACCAATTTGATGATCAAGAGACTATGTGCGAACTTGGGTAAAAATCGGTTTTTGCCGTCAAGAATTGTAGAAGGCCTTATCCAGACAGCTATCTGCAAGTTTGGGAATCTGCACTTTACCCCTCACATCTTGTTTAGCTTCTTCTTATTCTCACCTATTGTCAGGTGTGTGTGTGTGTGTGTGTGTGTGCGTGCGTGCGTGCGTGCGTGCGTGCGTGCGTGCGTGCGTGCGTGCGTGCGTCCGTGCGTGCGTGCGTGTGTGTGTGTGTGTGTGTGTGTTTCGTTGTTGTTGTTGTTGTTGTTGTTTGAAACTTCAATAGCCAATGAATTTTACAATAACTGCAGAAAACGACAACCGTGTGAACGAGATGGGCACCATTGTGAGTGCAACTGTGTATCTCTTGTTTAGTTCCCTTCTTATTTACTTGATTTCATAAAGTTTTTATTCTAACCAAGTGAGTGTACGTGTTTATTTACTTTTTATTTACTTGTTTATTATTTGTCAAAGGTAGATATCCGAATTTCCTTTTTAAGGATTAACAAACTATGATTGTATTGTGTTGTATTATTTTGTACTGTATTGTATTGTAAAAGCGTTAAAACAACAACTGGGAGTCGGTTGGGGAAAGAAAAGGAGTGACAATGTTGCAAACTATCTACAGTATTACGTCCTTTTTCTTAGGGTGTCTTATTGTTACTGATCCAGAAGTTCCTGCTGTCACTCAACCGACAGTCCCGTATGCCACTGAACCCAGAGTTTCTATTACTGATCCACGAGTTCCTGCTGTCACTGAACCGACAGTCCCGTATACCACTGAACCCAGAGTTTCTATTACTGATCCAGGAGTTCCTGCTGTCACTGAACCGACAGTCCCTTATGCCACTGAACCCAGAGTTTCTATTACTGATCCACGAGTTCCTGCTGTCACTGAACCGACAGTCCCGTATGCCACTGAACCCAGAGTTCGTATTGTCATCGACCCAAGACGTCCTGCTGTCTCTGAGCTTTCTTCGGTGGACAACGAGCGGTTCGGTTGTGTTGCTTTATGTCCTCGGATGTCGGTCGACATATTAGGGACAAGCTGAGACCATTGGTTTAATATAGCTTTACGTCCACGGAAACCAGAAGGCTCGTTAGGACGGACAGCCCAGGACGGCCACCTCGACTCTCACACAGCTCCTGAACTATACGGACAACGAGCTCGTTCTTCGGTCCTATTATTTTCGGTCCTGTCATTTCACCTCGTATCTGATATCACCTCGTGATCGTGTACCGATGACCAGTTAAATGTACCAGCTACAGTATGGAGGGCGGATATATGTGCTGTTCTTCACTCGACAGAGAGCAACTGATCGTTTTGTCAGCATGTCGTTTTCCGTTTTCAACGGGATGTCGTTAGTCTGACCATCGACAGAGACTCCTGGCGCGGACTCTCTCTCTGTCTCTGTCTGTCTGCCTGCCTGTCTGTCTGTCTGTCTCTCTCTCTCTCTCTCTGAACTACATACCTTTACATATCCATTCTGCACAGTGTGACATGTTAGCAGATGACACGACAATTCACACCTCTGGACAGGATGTACCTGCAATAACATCTGTTCTCCAGTCATGTCTCTCTGATGTTGTTAAAGGAACACATCTTAATCATATGTCTCTTAATCCGTCAAAAACGAAGTACATGATACTAACGACGCGCCAGAAGCGACAACTACTTCACTCACCATTTGCGCACCTTTCCGTTGGTAATCAACAAATAACTGAGGTCAGTGATCACAAAGTATTAGGTGTTAAATAGACAATAATCTGACCTGGGCCCCCACATTCGTGACCTGTGCAAAACTACGGCAAAAAAGTCTACCAATCAGTAAAAATTTAGTATTTTCTTAACTTTCATGCCAGAAAAACGTTTTTCCAAGCACACATTCAGTCAGGTATAGATTATGCTCCAACTCTTTGGAACTCAGCAAGTGACTCTTTGCAAAAACCCTTGAAGTCATTACACAGGCGAGCAATCAAAATTGTTCTTCTAAAACGAACTAGCATTACCGATAAAGACTACAAAACGGCTCAGATTCTCCCGCTATCTTCTAGGTTAATTAGTAAAAGCGTGTTTTGTGCACAAAATTGTATTGGGTAGGGCACCGATTTATCTATCAACAAAATTACTGATTAATCAAAGTTCCAGGAATTCATCAAGAAAGCTAAATGTGCCAACACCAAGGATATATTTATTCAAGTCCAACCTGGTTTATTCTGGTCCTGCTCTCTGGAACTCATTGCCCAGCGAATTGAGGCTTCTAGTCAGTCCTTCAGTGTTTAAAAACGTCTTACGCTTCATATGTTATCTCTCTTAGGTTTTACGTGAAACCATGATCATAGATATATCTCTCCATGTGCTGCTTCCAACCTGTGTTGTGCTGCTTCAGGCAGCCCATACCTTTTGGGTGTCTGTGCTCTATGTGCATGTAGTTTTCGATGACAAACATGTTCTTAATCTTATGTGCGTGCGCGCGTGTGTGTGTTTACTCCAGATCTAGCTAATTTTTATATGTATATATATATTATTTTTTTTAATGTAATGCTCATTGCCGACTTGTTTCTCGGTTTACTGGTGTCCATTTCAACATGGTTTGTATGAACGTACATGTACTTAACATACTGTAGCTCATTGTATCCTTAGTTAATAGTAGTTTCCCTCATGGGCGAGGGCTGGATGTAAAAAGACATCGAGTCTTCTCCACTACCCTCGTAAAATAAAGTTTATTCATTCATTCATTCATTCTTCTCTCTCTCTCTCTCTCTCTCTCTCTCTCTCTCTCTCTCTCTCTCTCTCTCTCTCTCTCTCTCTCTCTCTCTCTCTCTCTCTCTCTCTCTCTTAAAGTTGACCAGCTTTCTTAATCCTGAATCAAGTGCATAAAGTGGCGTGTGTGTTGAGCGGCGAATCAGACTTTCACTTGTGACTTTACGACTTGTGTTTGGTCCTGATGTGGTTTCTGCGACTGGCTATCCATTCTTGCGCCGACACGGCAGCAATTTCACGTGGCACCAGCCATGTAGCAACCAAAACAGCGCTGAATTTGTTTATTTTTTTAAGCCCTGTAAAAGGATACAGCCACTCGTTCAGAATCGCATGCGACATGAACCCTGTCAGTCTGCTCCAGAGCAGAGAATTGGGCTATATAAAAGCGATCAATAATAATAAAGTTCTTGTGGACGGCCGTTTTTTAAATTCCCCTAATACCCCAGGGAGCATCATCAACAGCTACTTAATTCTCTTGGACACTGAATAATGCGTAAACAACTTTATTGTCTCTGTGTAGAGAAATTTGCCATCTGTCTCGTCATTTATATAAAACATTCAATACATTTTACGATAAAACAACAGTTCAATAAGACACGCAGCTAAAACCGCTCAAATACAAAAGCAAAATGCTTAACAATAACAATGTAGGTACACACACACACACACACACACACACACACACACACACACACACACACACACACACACACACACACACACACACACACACACACACACACACACACTCCACACGCGCGCGCGCGCGCCCGTGCACATGCACGCACGCACGCACGCACGCACGCACACACACTGTCATCTTATAAGTCGTATGATCAACAAATAGCCCTCTTACTCGCATTAAACGATGACGACAGTGACGCGATCTGCATGTGTGGAGCGTAGATATGACAATCCGGCCGGCCTAAACGCGTTTAAAGATAGAGACACAATTTTCTACGTTTAAGCGGCCTAAACGCCGTATACAAATGGCGCCTCTGATGCTGCCGTTACCGACAGAGGCTACAACTGAGAAGAAAGCGAACACTTATACGCATTGAAGCCATCTCGCGTAACGTTGAAGACCACAAACTATCCAGGAAATTTGGATTCAAGCGTCAAGACACATCATAGTCAACACTGACGACAAACACATTACCTGCCAACAACGCTGGCACAACGACAGAAAGACTAGCAGAGTTAGTAATTGGATTTTAACGTCCTTTCAACCGCACGTGATTTTCTCGGGACGAAAGACAGCCAGATAGAGAAACGGACAGATGGATAAATGGAGAGACGGACAGAGAGAGGGGGAGAGAAATAGACAGACAGACAGACAGAGAAATCGAACTCGAAAACTTTTTTTTTTACAAGGATTGTAGTTTAGCTTTAGTCAAAAACCTAACAACTAGTCCTTGCTAAGCTACTGATGAGTAAATATAAAATTACAGAGAGAGAGAGGGAGAGAGAGAGTCCTTTGGGGTTCTTTTTACAATGTTTTAACCCTTTCACTGCCCCAGCCTGTAAAACTTCCGGGCTGAAAGAAGCACGGACGCGCCTGCAAAGAGTATATTTTCCAGTCCTATAACACATCTACTTTGAATGCGTTTTGATGAAAATCCTTCCACACACCAGTGCGAAAAATAAAATAAAAAGACTTCAGGATTTCAAATTTCGCAATTTTATTGGTCGTTTTTAAGTAACACCATGGCAGTGAAGGGGTTAAGCTGGTTTCCAGCTGCACAGTGGTACTGGTACACGAGACACTACACAAAAAGAAGAAAAGATAGACTGACAAAGTTAGCATTCGACAGGCCCACTGGGAGACCTGGTGACTTCCAGGGAGGGGGGAAGATGGGCCGGAAACTATTCCCCCATGATGGATCGACCGATTTAGCGAGAACTAAATTCTTTTTGCTGCTCTTTCCCTTGTTGCCATGATCAGCAGTGATTACGAAGCGTTCATCGAATTTTGCTTTTCAGTCGGTTGGCTTTTGAATCTTTGTCTCAGATATCTGCTATTTAATCCCTAGACAAATGCATTTAGGTTATATAGTGCAACAAGGACAAATTCGGCCAAGGAAAAAAAGTACTGATACTGGATGCAAATCTACCAAATCAGCAATGTCTTAGCTCTAAAAACAAAATCATCAATACTGTTAAAAATTTAACTCCAAAGACATCAACGTAAAGCAGAATTATAAAGAAATTCACAAGTAAAGAGACTAATTTACTGCTCTTGACACTCATCGGAACTGTCTGAAACCCACTGCCCCTTCACCAAAGTTAGAAATGCTACAACTATCCGTAAAGTTTGTTTTTTAAACCCGCTCTGAAAATCTGCCATGAATCTGATTAGCTCTTATCTGTTTGATTTTGTTCTCTCTCTCTCTCTCTCTCTCTCTCTCTCTCTCTCTCTCTCTCTCTCTCTCTCTCTCTCTCTCTCTCTCTCTCTCTCTCTCTCTCACTACGCGCGCGCGCATGTGTGTGTGTGTGTGTGTGTGTGTGTGTGTGTGTGTGTGTGTGTGTGTGTGTGTGTGTGTGTGTGTGTGTGTGTGTGTGTGTGTGTGTGTGTGTGTGTGCATGTGTGCGTGTGTGTGTCCGGAGAGACTTTTTTAACCACATACCTGCACACAGGCACCCACACACGAGTGTATATACACAATTTATAACCAGTTTGAACAGACAACAAACAGGTACTTCCGGCGGTGGAATTCAGATTCAGATTCTTTATTCACCAAGTTTTACAACAAGGAAAGTGACTCAAAAGCGGTAAGCATACAAACGTAAGCAAACAACAACACTGACATACATCAACTAGCATAGTTGGAGGTATACACCCATCCGCAACCCCCCCCCCCCCACACACACACACATAAACACACCTGCGCGCAATATACAAAAATCTGAAACAAGAATGGCTGATAGCGTTCTAAAACGAGGCAAACACATACAAGATTTTTCAAAAGAAAACGCTATTCATTAGGACAAAAACGCAGTCTGCAAATGTTCGGGGTAATCCCCTTTATCAAGCTACAAAACGACACTTAAACAACAATTAAACGGTGAAAATCGATGACAAATGAGATGAAAAGCTAAATCACTTATCTGTTTCTGGTTGAGTTATGTTGTTTTCCTGTCCAATGCTTGGAAGAACTTAAACAACAGTTAAACGGTATAAAAAAATAAAAATAAAAAAAAACGATGAAAAATGAGAAAACAACACAGCTCAACCAAAAACAGATACGTGATTTAGCTTTTCATCTCATTTTTCATCGTGTTTCTTTTGAACCTTTTATGTGTTCGGATCTGGTGGAATATACAGCTGCGCGGAATGGAAAACAGCAGGTCTACTGTTTTGCAAAAAGAAACGTCTTGAGTTTAGATTTGACTGAGTACAGAGGTGGTTTCGTTCGCAGAGGAAGGGGAAGACCATTCCCTGTACAAGGGACGAAGACGGGAAAGGCTAGACTTCCTGGCACTAGCCCATGCGTGCAAAAAATAAAAAATGTGGCACACTGGCGAGCAAACCCTGAACAGCTCAGTGTTCTCTGCTTGAGCAGGAGAGAGGGTGGCGCCCCCCCGATGGGACATCATCTGTGCTTATAGAAAAAAGGACAAGTATGAGAAAATTTCATTAGCTGAGTTGCGACAGATGTTGTGAAAATAAAGTTGGTTTTGAGATTACTTTTAAAAATAGGTTGCACATCGTCTGACAATGTAATAGAGAGTGAAGGGTAGACGGAGAAAGAAGGGGGAGGGAAAGAAAGCAGGAGTGAGGGGGGGGGGGGGGGGAAGGAGGAACTCGAACTCGAAAACTTTATTTTACAAGGATTGTAGTTTCGGTTCAGTCAAAAACCTTGTCTAACAATTATTCCTTGCTAAGCTACTGATGAATCGATCGAGAGAGAGGGGGAAGGAAGAGAGAAGGGGGGGGGGGGGGCAGTTCAGCTTATATCACGCTCGGGACTTTTAATTGACAGAGAAATTCGTTCATTCGCTCCACATACCGTCTTGTTTGCTTCAATAATCTTGAGCATCATTGTCATAAATAGCGAGAGAGATATTCCCCATACTATAACCACAAACTACTCTCGTCTCCCAAGGAACCTTCGCACTAAGTTTCATCTCATTAGGTTTAGCTGAACGAGCGCTGAATCAATACGCTGGCACACACACCACACACACACACACACACACACACACACACACACACACACACACACACACTCACGCGCGCGCGCGCGCGCGCGCACGCACGCACGCACGCACGCACCCCCCTCCCCCTCCCCCCCACACACACCATATTTTATTGTAAGAAAGAGAACATTGACTTTCCAGGTAGGTTTACGTTATGAGTATGAAGTGTTTGACCCTCTCTTAACTTGAACTGCTTGCCACTACCCGATGTGTGTAATACCATACTTACAGTAAATTATAGTGCTGGACTAACCTCTGGAATCTGCGACGCCAAAGAGGACCGTGCAAACCGAGACAGTCTGTAGTACTGTCTGTGCGCTCTGGTGTTAAGTGTGCGTGAGTGTGGGTGGGGGGTGGTGGTGGTGGGGGGGGGGAGTGCTTCTTTTAGCTGCCTATAAAGGAGGCACCGGTGTGACGCAAGCAGTGACCTTTCCCCTTTGGCGTACATTGATCTCACACACACACCCATCCCGCTTTGCTGATAACTGTGAGGTTGACTGGGCATATTGCGATGCCCCCCTTCCTCCCCCGCTTGCCTACGGGGTTCTGGGCTTAACGATCCCCCCCCCCCCCCCCCCCCCCACCTCCACCCCCCACTCCCACCCCCCTCTCCTTTTTCTTCTGTTAGCTGACATTGGTAAAGGGGATAGCGACGTAATGCAAGTGGCGTCGTTTTACTGTCGGCTTGCTGAAGACACGTATTAAATGTATGTCCTCTTTTTCCTCTTCTTCTGTTAGCTGTTGGTAAAGGGGACAACGACCTAATGCAAGCGGCATCGTTTTGCTATCGACTTGTTGAAGACCTGTATTAAATGTATGTCCTCTTTTAGCTCTCGCAACAGACGCGCCGTCACTGCGCAAGCGGTGTCGTTTACCCCATCGGCTTGCCTTCCAAAGGTCCCCAGCGTGTTTACGCATGCAAAAGATTGATATACACACGTAAAAAGATCCTGCAGTCCGTGCCAGACTACTGTGTATCAGGGACACACTAAAAATAACCCAGTATGCACAAAGAACATGTTAAACGCAGTGAATAATGAGAGTGAAGAATAGCGTTATGTAAATGCGATCAGTAATACTAATATTTTTCCTTGGGTGGGTGGAAGGGGGCTCCGTGTGTGTGTGTGTGTGTGTGTGTGTGTGTGCAAAGGGCCGGGGGCGGGAGGCGGGGGTGCGTATGTGTGGGTGTGTGTAGGGGTCAGGGCGGGGGATGGGGGTACTCTTATGAACTCTCTCTCTCTCTCTCTCTCTCTCTCTCTCTCTCTCTCTCTCTCTCTCTCTCTCTCTCTCTTATGCAACCGTGAAATTAGCCAATGGCCTTTATTCATTGAACCGTCAAATCAGTTCTCGTATACAGTATGTCCCTTTTTGGCTCCTTTTAGGTTCCTGTAAAGGAGACAACGGCGTGATGCAAGGGGCCTTGCTTCCCTCGGAGCTACGTTGACCGGCGCTGGATGCTTCCCGTGGTTTAGACAGTGACGTACGTAGTAAGTCCGTAAACATGTTGCTTTACGTCCACAGAAGCGAGATGGCTTATATGGCATATTAGGGACGGGAATGGGGGAAAGGGGAGAAAGAGTGAGTGGCTTGTCCGCGCAATTCGACCCTCAAAAGATCGAGGATGCCGTGGACCACCGCCAGAACAACAGCTATGTTAAGGCAGTGGGGACCTCACCATTGCAAAGCAACTAGTGTACTCCGCTAACTGCTGTTTCAACTGCTGTGCGGAGCAGAGTCACAAAGGCAATGTCCGTAGCACAGCTGTTGCGGAACAACTGAAGCAAAATACAGTCCTACATTCTGAGCCCAGCTCCACCTCGCTGCTCTTGGTCTCTCCTGGGCTGTCTTGAGGGTCCAGCACCACCTCCTTCCTCTTGATCTCTCCTGGACCCGCAAATGATAGTCTAACTTCTTCGTGAGACTCCAGCTCACCTCCCTTCTCTTGATCTCGTCTGGACTCTGTGAGACGTACGTGATGATGATGATGTAGAGCTTCATGTCCTCGGATGTCTGTTGATATATTAGGGACAAACTGTGACCAGTGCCTAAGCATGGTTCAGTGTTGCTTTACGTCCACAGAAACCGTAAGGCTCATTAGGACGGAAAGCCCAGGACGGCCATCTCGACTTTCGCACAGCTCTTGAACTCTGACACCCATTTTGCACGTACGGCCCTTTTGATATCCGCCACGAAAGGTCCGTGCTTTCAGAACAAGACCAAAGAACTAGCCACCGGAAGCTCTGAGACGTACGTGGCTGCAAGTCCACGGCTTTATAGCTTCGTTGAGACGGGGTAAACCGAGCGTGTAGATCTACCACCTTGATCTAGGCTGAACCCAACCGACGGCGCAGTTCAAAGCGAGAGCCGGCGTGCACTACCTCAGACAGTTAACTAAGTCTAATTCGGCGATACACCTTCCCCTCCCCTCCCATCCTCCCTCCTTGGGGGAGTTCATAGCTTTGTAAGCCTGTGACAGTGCTGTGGCCTAGGGATCCAGAGCTCAGGAGCTGTGTGAAAGTTGAGGCGTCCGACCTGGGCTCCCCGTTCCTAATAAGCCTTACGGTTTCTGTGGACGTAAAGCAACATTGAAACAAGCTGTGGCCTCACAGCTCAGGAGCTGGCAAAAAATAGGTATCAGGCGAACGTCCTGGCCTCCCAGTCCTGTGCGGTCTCTGAGAACGTAAAGCAACATCAAAGAAGAAGACTGAGGCCTCAGAGATCAGGAGCTGTGTGAAAGAGGAGGTGGACGTCCTGGCCTCCCGTCTCTAATAGTCCGTGCGGTCTCTATGGACGTAAAGCAACACTGAAACTGTGGCCTCCGATTTCAGAAGCTGTGTGAAAGAGGAGGTGGACGACCTGGGCTCCCTTCCCCTAATAGAAGGTACGGTCTCTTGTGGACGTAAAACAACACTGAAGACTGTGGCCGTTAGTACAGGATGGCGTCGGCAGCGGCTCACACCGTGACCAGCGTCACGGACACGGCCTCTGCCCACTACCTGTCCTGGAACCAGTCCTTCGCCGCGATGAACTCGACCATCACGAGCATCTCCCCGCTCCTTTCGACGGAGGAGCAGCGGCGGATCGAGCAGTACCTGGCGACGATTAACGCTATCAAGCACTCGTACATGTGGGTCATCTTCGCCTTCGGTTTCCCCGGCAACCTCCTCAGCCTGGTGATCATCCTGAGGCTGCGCTCCTTCGGCTCGCCCGCCCTCTACGTGGCCGCGCTGGCCGTGGTGGACAACGTGGCCATCGTCGTCAAACTCATCCTGGTACAGTTCGGGGAACACAAGGTGGGTTAGGTCACCGGGTGGTGGTGGTGGTGGTGGTGGTTTGTGTGTGTTGGGGGGGGGGCTGTGTGTGCGTGCATGCGTGTGTGCGTGCATGTATATATATGTGCGTGTGTGTATGTGTTGTGCGTTTGGGTGTATGTGTGTGTTTTGTGCGTGCGTGTGTGTGTGTGTGTGTGTGCAAGTGAGTGAAGAGGGGAAGAACTCTTGTTTTACCTCTCTCTCTCTCTCTCTCTCTCTCTCTCTCTCTCTCTCTCTCTCTCTCTCTCTCTCCTTTTTCAAAATCAAAATCAACTAGAACATTATTTTTTTTAGAAACAAAACGTCTGGGAGAGACAGTCTTGCTTATTCTTCTCACCAGCCTTGGCATCTGACAACTACCGTTCTACTGGTGGCCACATCTTAATCGACCGTGGACTGGTCTTCTCAAAACATAATTTGTCCTGCAGGCTTGTTTCAGAATGCCCTGTTAATGTCATGTGAAATCTAAGGTTGGGGACAGGATTTTGGGGCATGGTGGTCAACCGAATGGAAAGTACGAAAACAGAATCACGTAGCAGACTTGGTCTCTCCCTCTCCCGGGGAGAGCTCTCCTTAGTTTTTAGAAGCCTCCCCCTTTTTTTTTTCTTTCTTCCTTCATTTTGTCGTAGCTCTTAAAATTCTCTCTCCATGTGTGTGTGTGGTGTGGGGGGGGGAGGGGGAGCTGCTCTCTAGGTCTCTTTGATGGTTTTATTTTCTTCTTTCGGATAAATTGAACCAGCCCCCGTGGTGCGGACATCAGAGGCCGCTGTGTACGACATGCACTCAGTCTTCTGGAGATGAATCCTCCGGGGAAACAGTGTTCTGTGCTAACACTTTCCCTAGCAAACAGTTCCTACAACTGAGGAGATCCCGGAGAGAGCATAGGCAGGGTTAAAGCAGGACATTGTGTGCCGTCTTTTGGCTGGATCAACAGGAAGCACTTTGCCAATGATGACTGCCATAATTCATGACGTCATAAGGGCATGGAAGGGGTTGCGACACAGCACTGATCCTAAGGCTTTCCGCGGTCCACCAAGTGTGGAGAATACGCAGGCATTCAGCGGGGCTATCTAAGCCATACAGTTATCTGAGCAGGTGGTAACAAGGCTAAAAGCCGCCCCTAGAAGTTACAGCTTTGCGGATAAGTCTAAGACCCACTTCGCGAATATGTATTCGGTCACTTCGGTTCTTAATTGAATTATATATTATAATAATAAAACGAAAATCATAGTTCAGGAGCTGTGTGAGAGTCGAGGTGGCCGTCCTGGGCTGTTCGTCCTAACGAGCCTTCTGGTTTCCGTGGACGTAAAGCTATACTGAACTATGCTTCGGCACTGATCTCAGCTTGTCCCTAATATGTCAACCGACACCCGAGGACATTAAGCAACACTACCTAAACGAAAAAACAGGTCCTCGGATGCTCCACGCTGCGTCGACGACCCGGTGCCGTCACAAACATACAGCCAATCAGATGCACCGAAGCGACGTCTTAAAAAATTAAAAAATTAAAATTAAAAAAGTTTTAAATTTAATATTTGTGAAGTAGCTTCGCTGAAGAAATGCCTTGGCCAAGTTGCCAAAAGCACTTCGTTAAGCGACTTCGCGTTATTTTAGGACCACCATCTGGAGCAGAACCATGCCGGGACGCAGAAGAAAAGGAATAATTTATTAGGAACGCCGAAAGCGGCGATGGGAGTTTGGTGACGAGAGATCTGCTGGGCTGCACGATCGTATCTTTCTGCAGGTGGCCATAGGTCTGAGTGGATGCAAGGTCATGTTCTTCCTCGGTAACCACCTGGTCGTCTACGCTAACTGGGTGCTGGTCACCATGGCACTAGAGCGGTTCATGGCAATCTGGCAACCGCTGCGATTGAACCGGATGTGGACGTCACGCAAAGCTGCCATCAGCCTCGCTGTGGTTCTCCTGGTCACCGTGACCTTCACCGCTCCGCTCTTCGTCACAGTCACCGTCAAGACCAGGGGAGAGCGCCAAACGTGCGTCGTGGACCCTGCGTATATGTGAGTACTTCTCTGTTCGTCTGTTTCATTTAGGGAGGGCGACTGTTATCATTTGGATTATTCTGCTAATATCAATGCTTTGTCTGCGTTTCCACGCCACTGGGCCCGTACTCCAAGCCTCACTTTTCGGCACACTCCTCAGAAATCTGTCATAACTGGTTTCGCCATTGACGGGGCACTCCTTATCTGGGCGCATCTGTCCAGCGAAGTTGTCGGCGCCCTCAGAAAGGTTTCTCTACTAAGATCGTGGAGGCAACTTGACGGGGCACTCCTTATCTGCGCTTTTGTGTGTGTGTGTGTGTGTGTGTGTGTGTGTGTGTGTGTGTGTGTGTGTGTAATAATCACCTCAATGTGAACAGACATAAAATAAAATATTGATTGATTGATTGGTTTTATCTGCGCGCATTCGTCCAGCGACGTTATTAGCGCCCTCAGAAAGGTCTCTGTACTAAGATTGTGGAGGCAACTTAGCGTCCAAGCACACACGTAAATGTCAGGCGCGCCTGTCCTGTAAACGATTGGGATTGACTTTGGTTTAATTTGTACTGGCGTAAACAATGCGGGCGGTTATAAACGTAATACTGATATAATTTGAGTTGTCTGTTACAAAAAACACACAACGTTATTGCCTTTTGAGAATCATGAAAAAACTGTCAGTTAGCTGACCTATGGTGTAACCAGTGGACACGGGACCTTGCGCGTGGGCAATGGTCATAGTGCGTGTTGTGCGCACGAAGGAGAGACAGGCACTGGTGAATCATTTCAAGTGTTGACTCGGAGAGCTAAAACACAATCCTTCAACTGTCACGTCCGGTAGTCGAACCTAGCAGCTGAAGTTGAGGCGCCATCGAGCGACTGGCCAAAGACGGCCTGGAGAAACGTTCTTGCTGCCTTGACTGCTGACAGACCAGTGCAGTAGAAAACATTCAGGGTTTGAGGCATCGGGTAAAAACAACAACTTACTTTCAGATTTTTGTCGTGTCTCTTAAAACTCCTTCTCTCTCTCTCTCTCTCTCTCTCTCTCTCTCTCTCTCTCTCTCTCTCTCTCTCTCTCTCTCTCTTTTAGGAGTCGATTCCAATGATAGTAAAAATGCCATCAGAAACTGAATGTTTATCTAAAAATGTTTAATGGTCACCAGTTGCTAATAAACAAAAACAATAAAAGGCGTTGTAAATGGGACAGAAGGGGGCGCGGGAGCATTATGTGTGCATGTCAACTTCATTCGAGTATTGTTTTCCTCTCGTCTATGTTTTCCCCATTTCTGTGTGTGTGTGTGTGTGTGTGTGTGTGTGTGTGTGTGTGTGTGTGTGTGTGTGTGTGGGTAGGGGGGGGGGGGTGTGCGTTTGTGTGCGTGTTTGTGTATGGGTGTGTGCGTGCTTGTGTATGGGTGTGTGCGTGTATGTGCGAGAGAGAGAGAGGGTTAAAAAACATATTCTTCGCAACGGCATGCTCGTTCTCTTCGGCAGGGAGTTCATGGGTGTGTGGCAGTGGGCACAGGTGACGGCTTACGGGTTTCTGCCCTGCTTTCTGCTCCTCACTCTCAACATCCTCATCATCGTCCTCATCGCTCGCTCCAGACGCTTGCAGCTCTCCATGACTCCCACATTCAAGCACTGTAACACCACCACCAACAGCAAGAACTCCTTCATGGGAGGCGGCGTTCAGAGGCAGGCCACCATCTTGTTGGTGGTGACGTCAGCAGTTCTTGTGCTGACGACGACACCGATTTGTGTGTACATTTTGATTCAGCAGTGGTGGCGGCCCCAGTTGGGCACGGTAGAGTTTGCGCAGAAACGCCTGATCCGTTTTGTGCTGCGAGTGTTGTGTGACGCCAACCATTCCGTCAACTTCTATCTCTACTTCATCAGGTAGGCCAAATGTAGAAACCGTTGCCAAATTACAGTCTTCCAGTCGGACAAAGAATTAAAGGACAAATCGGCGGCCAACTGGAGTTTAACCCCGGAAACCGAGTTAAGGCACGGGGGTGGAGGATGGGGGTGGGGTGGTTGTGGTGAAGTTTTAGGGCGAAGTCCCCCCCCCCTCTCTCTCTCTCTCTCTCTCTCTCGCTCTCCCCACACACACACACACACACACACACACACACACACACACACACACACACACAAACAACTTGAACAAACAAAAACAGCGCGGGCACACACACACACATCCAGAAATTAATACACACACGTAGGCTTACACACAAACACGCGCCGCGTGCGCGCATGCACATTGACACAAACAAAAGCACACGCCGGCATTAACACGTACCACATCAGTCTTGTTAATGAAACAGGTTTTCGTTTTAATGTGCGTGCGCGCACGTGTGTGTGTGTGTATGTGTGTGTGTGTGTGTTGCAGTGCCAGAAAGTTCCGAAACTACTTCTGCAAGGCGCTGTGCTGGCTCTGCTTGCGCCGCAAGGACAGACGAGGCTCTGAGCCGACCGCGGGGCGCCATCTTTCAGCTTCCAGGTCAACCCAGAGGGTCAGGGAAAAGGAGAGCCACGTGCTCCTGAAGGTGAAGGCGGATGGAGAAGCCGGACAGAACAGCCGTTCGGGCTCCACGCAGTGCAGCTCTCAGTTGTAACTGCTCCCTGTCCTCTTCTGCTTCTTCAGTTACCTTCCCAACGTCGCTGCAGTCTCTGGCCTTTTTACGCTGCATGTGTTCAATTCGCTTCAATGTCACTGGGCTGTGCATTCTGATGTCGATCAGCTCTTGATCAACGTGGCTCGTTAGTCGTATCAGTGCACGTTGACACACTTGCGGTCTTGGCTCCAGCCATTAATCCACGCCGTGTTGTAGTGTGTGCTCCTCTAAGAAAGACCTAAAATGGACAGTGACGATTTCATTCGGACTGTTAATTTTTGGCTCAGTGAGTCTCCCCGTCCGTGCGCTGTGACAGTGTCAGTGCATGGTCGACCGTTCGGAGCCGTTGCTGTGGTAACCGCAACGCAACTGTACGCGATGCTCTGCTCTGCACCTAGAGCAGACCGACAAAACCTCTTTGAAGCCTGTTGAATGTTGGTTACGGCTTATTTTGATGTGTTCGCCTGCCAGCTGTCTGCATTTGTAGAGGCCTTGCTGGCTGCGTGAGTCATCGACAGAATGTCTCGTCAGCTCCGCTCACGCTGTGAGGCAGTGCAGGCTTCAGTGCAATAAGTGCTTAATTGATTTGGAGCAGTTTTTCCCTCAAGTTTTGCCCTGTACATTTCCACCGGTTTTGCTCCAAATTCCTGCACCCAGTGGTCTCTTGCTGCCTTGTGTGTGTGTGTGTGTGTGTGTGTGTGTGTGTGTTTGCGCCTGCCTATGTGTGTGTGTGTGTGTGTGTGTGTGCGTGCGTGCCCGTGTGTGTGTGTGTGTGAGAGCGTGCGTGCCCGTGTGTGCGTGCGTGCCCGTGCGTGTGCGTGCGTGCGTGCCCGTGTGTGTTGTGTGCGTGCGTGCGTGCCCGTGTGTGTGTGGGTGAGTGGGTGTTTGCGCCTGCCTCTGTGTATGTGTGTGTGTGTGCCCGTGTGTGTGTGTGTGTGCTGTGCGTGCGTGTGTGTGTGTGGTGTGTGTGTGTGTGTGTGTGTGTGTGTGTGTGTGTGTGTGTGCATGCATGCCCGTCTGTGTGTGTGTGAGTTGTGGGGGGTTGGGGTGCGTAGGCACGTAATGTTTAAGCCCCGAAATGACCTGGAAAGAAACAATGGCTTTGCTAAATGAATAATTTGGAGATGAAGAACTTTATACGGGCAAATGGAAAAGGCTGTGTCAGTGCCCGCTAACTCGACGAGCTACTCCACTGTGACGCTGCCGTAAGTAAGTAAACATGGTGCTTAACGTCCACAGAAACCATGAGGCTTATTAGGGACGGGGAGAAGGATGGAAGGGAGTATGGAGGTGGTGATGATGAAGTGATGCTTTATGTCCTCAGATGTCAGTTGACATATTAGGGACAAGTTGTGACCAATGCCGAAGCACGGTGCAATAAATCTTTACGTCCACGGAAACCAGAAGGCTCGTTAGGACGGACAGTCCAGGACGTCCACCTCGACTCTCACACAGCTCCTGAACTATGATGGAGGTGGGGGAAGAGGGAGATTATATACCTATCGCTACACTGTCACCACCAGAATGATTCCTGTATTAAGATGGGCAGCGATGAGAGCCATTTTAATGTTTCAGTAGGAAGTAATGGACAAAGTCACAAGACAGTGACCACAAACCACAACCTTTTTGAAGAGAAAGGAGAGCCGAAGCGGTATCGAACCGAGGTCCTTCCGCTTACCAGCCTAACACCTTACCACTAGGCCAAACCGGCTCACGACGCTGCCGTCAGCCCCGTGTGTGTTTTATGGAGGACGAAGGCCGCAGATCGGCTTGCACGGACCTTCCTCAAGTTGCATATCTCCGGTTCCAGGGAATACCTCTTCGCTTTATGGGGCTACCTGTGGACCCTCATCGTCTGCCAAAGTCAAGGGCGACATCAACATGCAACTTTGGTGGCGTCGTTCCATGACTTGCAGCAGAGCAGACGGATGTGTTCATGCGAGCAGAGAAAGTTCGCAGCGAGTTCGAGGCACCGATTTTTCAGTCTGCTCTACTAGTCGACTTCGTTCTTCTTGCGGGCAGTATTTGTGCTTAGATTGGGCTTGTTGATCCGATTTACGTGTCGTTAAAAAATATAAAACACACACACACACACACACACACACACACACACACACACACACACACACACACACACACAATAAAACCAAAAATACACAGCCATCTCAAACTTTGCTTTGCACGGGAAGGGCGGCCTTTCTGTAACATGTAGAAGAGGTCAGCTCTGGACCTTTAAGGTCGAGGATTTTGTTTCATAATGATGCATGGAGACTTTTCAAATCACGTTTTATTCAAGCAGTGTTGTGTTACATTTCGTATTCTGTCATCTTAGCATGGAAACACTGGAGATAAAATATGTGTGTGTTTGCACATAGATGGTTTCGAGCAGAATACAAAACAAACAAGTTCCACTTGTACAGCGAAACATCGCATTAAACTTAAGCTACTTACTGATTATATGGTGTCCATTTCTTCGTGAACTTATAATGTATTTTCAGCTTACAATCCTCTTGCGTGAGTGACGGACAGTTAGCGGGACTCGACGACGGTGGAAAACATCGTTAAGTGTCACTGCTGGTTCCGGCGTAACGGCTTCCGGTGGCTAGTTCTTTGGACTTGTTCTAAAAGCACGGACCTTTCGTGGCGGATATCAAAAGGGTCGTGCGTGCAAAATGGGTGTCGGAGTTCAGGAGCTGTGCGACAGTCAAGATGGCCGTCCTGGGCTTTCCGTCCTAATGAGCCTTACGGTTTCTGTGGACGTAAAGCAACATTGAACCATGCTTCGGCACTGGTCACAGTTTGTCCCTAATAATTATGTCAACTGACACCCGAGGACTTGAAGCTCTACATCATCATCATCATCAAATGGGTGTGCTGGAACGGTCGTCGCTCAGAGCTCAGGAGCTGTGTGACGTCGTCCTGGGCTCCCCGTCTTCAATAGTCCTTATGGTGTCTGTGGACGTAAAGCAACATTGAACTTGAACACTTTCATCCAGAGCTCAGGAGCTGTGTGACGTCGTCCTGGGCTCCCCGTCTTCAACAGTCCTTATGGTGTCTGTGGACATAAAGCAGCATTGAACTTGAACACTTTCATCCAGAGCTTAGGAGCTGTGTGAAAGTCGAGGTAGCCGCCCTGGGCTCTTCGTCCTTATAGTCCTTATGGTCTCTGTGCACGTAAAGCAACATTGAACACTCGTCGCTGTTGTGCGCAGCAGATCCCGCTATTTCCTCAGAAACTGATTTCAGAAAGAGATTTTTTTGAAGTAACAATAAGATCGAGGGAACATTTTCAAACACAAATCCTTGTTTTTAAGTTTTACTTCCCGCATCTCGTCTAGGCCAGCATGTCACGAGTTGAACGAAGCTCGTTCTAAGAGGTTTAGTTCCTTTAAAGACGTGAGAATTAGCGTTTTCGGTGTGTGTTGATGGACTTATCTGGTCGACATGATGTGACCCTGTGCGGTTGACAGGGCGTTAACATCCAGTTACTAACAAACTGACGTCAGCAGGGAAGGCGTAGTCTGTCTGAACCTGTGACCCAAATTCCAAGCACTGGTTTACGACATCCTTCATTGGAGGAAGGTGCCGGAAAGCGATGATGGGAGTGTGCCTGTGACCCTCTAATTTACATAATCAAACGCAGAGTTCACGTGCGGTACGGACCGTAGACATATACGTGCACTCATCGATCGACTGCTGGCAAGGACAATGGGAGGCAGCCGAATAAAATTGTTGTGTCTTACATCACTCACTCATGTACCTTTCGTGGGGTTTTATGTACCTTGTTTTCACACGCATGCCAGGTGAGAGTTACCGTGGGCGAGTCAGGTCTTTGTTGTTATACTTGTGTTACATATTTCGAGCGCTAATTAACTCCTTTGTGTGTTGATCACTCACTCATGTCTGGTGTACAGAGTCTGGAAAATGTAACTTTCGAAACAAACTGCTGACTTTTGGAACGCATCATGTGTGTGATTTACGACAGCATTGAGCCCTTTTCGCTCCCGAAGGGAAAGGTGTATGTGTTTGTGTGTGTGTGTGTGTGTGTGTGTGTGTGTGTGGGCGCGCGCGTGCGTGCGTATGTGTGTGTGTGTGTGAATGCGCGTGCGTGCGTGCATGCGTTTCACGCGTGCGTGCGTGCGTGCGTGCGTGTGTGTGTGTGTGTGTGTGTGTGTGTGTGTGTGTGTGTGTGTGTGTGTGTGTGAAGCGATGAGAGTGACGTTGAAGTGTTCTACTGCATTTGTTTGTATAATGAACTGGGTTTTATTGTTCTCTGAATTCTATACACTTTTGTCAACCCTCTTGTTTGGTATTGTGTGCTTCGGACTCGCATGAAGTGTGGGCGCTTTGTAAACTTTCCCTTGTCATGCAGCATTACATTTCTGTGCCCATTGCGCCGTGAGAGAAAGAAAGAAAGAAAAGAAAAAGGGGGGGGGGAGGGGTGACTAAAGTGTCAGTTTGACAGGAGAGAATACATCCGAGTAACGATTAAGATATCGAACGCTTATGACATTTTGTACATAATCATTAGAGTATTTAAAAGCGTGTCTTTGGTGTCGTAAAAGGGAAAAAATTACGACACACGCTCACAATGCACGAAAGAATACAAGCAAGTGTTCGCCTGCTAGCAATAAGACAGATTGGAAACGGAACACATTTATGGACGCCATCCCCCCCCCCCCCCCCCCCCCCCCCCACCCCACCCCCACCCTCCCAGGTTTCGCTTCCTCCTCCCCCCTTCCCTGGCCCCCCTCCCTCCCCACCCTCCTCCACCACCCCTCCCCTCCACACACACAGACACAAGTACAAATAGTCACTAGTCATTTAGTCCTCTATGTCTCTGGGCCACTCAAGCCCCAAGATATTAAAGCATCGCACTCACGTTAGGTGCAAGCGCCTTGTAAATACTCTTTTACATTACATTTATGGCATGCAGCAGACAGTAATGTTGCCGTGACCTGAATCCATTTTCCGAACTGAGTAAACAGGATAACTGATGCAGTTTGTCAGACTCGGAGTCTGCTGCATCTCCCTCGTCCTCGCTCGGCTCCGTGAAAGGTTAACAGGAATGACTGCCCGCGTTGTAAAACAAGATCCAAACACACATTAGATTCTAAAAGAACGCTAGTTAACGTGACAAAACACGACATGAACATTTTCGTCGCAAGCCCAGTTCCCAAGCTACGAAACAACACGTAAACAACAGTTAAACGGTGAAAAATAAGATGCAGCAGCGTTATCTGCTTTTGTTTACCCCGAAAAATTCGCATGTGGTGCTTTGTCATAATAAACATTTTTTTTTTTTTTTAAAAGATTTAATTAAACAAAACGAGGCCTAGTGTGCTTGTGTAAAAGAGAGAGAGAGAGAGAGGGGCAATAAACAAAAAAAGACGCCGGGGGAGGGGGGGGGGGGGGGGGGGGAATTTCGCTCACATGTGTTTGACTGTGTTGTACAGTTTCAGTATTTACGAACAGCTGGTCCGAACTTGAATACCATTGTTTCTGTCGTATGCCTCACACCAATATCTCTGAGTGTACCTGAAATGGAGGGTATACGTATATTCTCGTATACATACCACTGAGAAGCATCCCTTTTGAAGAAGCGACCTTGGTGGAGTTGATCTATCTTGTGTTTGTTTACTCACGTACCAGATGATAGTTACCCTATACGATTCAGGTCTCTGCGTTTTCTGTTTTTGTTTGTTTGTTTGTTGTTTTTGCTGCTGTTTGTTGTTAGTGCGTGCGTGCGTGTGTGCGTGCGTGCGTGGTGGTCTGCGTGCGTGCGTGCGTGCGTGCGTGCGTGCGTGCGTGCGCGCGTGCGTGTGTGTGTGTGTGTGTGTGTGTGTGTGTGTGTGTGTGTGTGTAGGTGACGTCACTCGAGTACAGTTAACTCCCTTGATCTAGTGATTTTATTCAGGAGCTCCAGGCCTCGTTCTGTTTCATGCTAAAACAATGCACTCTGAGCACAACGCTTGAATGTATGTTTTATAGTTTTGAACCAGTGAGGAAGAGGTGAGCTCTAAGCTGAGCTTTTAGATTGCGACGAGCTTTCTACTGCATGTTTGTAGAACGTTATACGTGTCTATATTCTGTGTCTTCAAATATCGCCCTGATATAACCACACCGGTTGACTGGGCGTAAAACACCAATTTACTTACTTACGTGTCTTCAAATCCGGAACGGATAATAAACAGATCGTAAACCAAAAAACAAACAACAACTTTATATCCGTGCAGCAAGGCCTTTATCTTTTATCGTGCCTCGGTTTATTGGTATTACGTGGTACTTAGTCTTTGTATATTCATGCCATAATGAGTTTGCCTAGTCTTCGGACACTCATGCCAGAAAGGTTTCACCTAGTATTTGTGTGTTCATGACGAAAAGGTTTTGCCTGGTCTCTGTAATTTTCACGCCAGAAAGGTTTCGCCTGTCTTTTTTGTATTCATGCCAGAAAGGTTTCGCCTAGTCTTTGTGTATTCATGCCAGAAATGTTTCGCCTAGTCTTTGTGTATTCATGCCAAAAGGTTTCACCTAGTCTAGATGTATTCGTGCCAGAAAGGTTTCACCTAGTCTTTGTGTATTTCGGGCCAGAAAGGTTTCACCTAGTCTTTGTGTATTTCATGTCAGAAAGGTCTCACCCAGTCTTTGTGTATTCATGCCAGAAAGGTTTCGCCTAGTCTTTGTGTATTCATGCCAGAAAGATTTCACCTAGTCTTTGTGTATTCATGCCAGAAAGGTTTCGCCTATTCTTTGTGTATTCATGCCAGAAAGGTTTCGCCTATTCTTTGTGTATTTATGCCAGAAAGGTTTCACCTAGTCTTTGTGTATTCATGCCAGAAAGGTTTCGCCTAGTCTTTGTGTATTCATGCCAGAAAGGTTTCGCCTAGTCTTTGTGTATTCATGCCAGAAATTGTTCACCTAGTCTAGATGTATTCGTGACCGAAATGTTTCACCTAGTCTTTGTGTATTCATGCCCGAAAGGTTTCACCTAATCTTTGTGTAGTCATTCCACAGATGTTTGACGTCATCTCTGTGTACTGATACCACGTGGGTTTCCTGAGTTTGTGTCTTCGTGTCACAGGAATTTCATCTCTTCTGTGTGTATGCATGCCGCAGGGTTTCTATTGCATCTTTGTGTACGCACATGTAACAGTGTTTGTGTGTAAATTCGTGTAACAGAGTTTTCATTTGGTCTTTTATAGTTTTATCACCACTTTATTCGTGAACGTATGTAGTAGCTTTCACCATTCATTCGTTTTATCAGGTCTAATATGTTATTTGTGTTTAAACGGATATTTCGGGGGGGGGGGTTTGTTTGTTTTGTGTGTTTTTTCTTTTTCTTTTCCCCCCAAATCTTTGTATATGCAAAGGTCTTTTCGGGTGCAATGAGGATCGTTACGTTTTTAACGCTTTTATTTTTTTAGATAATGATCTGCGTGTATGGGTGCTTGCTCCTTACCCGCACAGATCCTAAGCGCTTACAAATTTATTAAAATAAATGTACATATTTTGACAACAAAAATTCAATGCACGCACAACACACACGCGCGCGCGTGCAGACACATACACACAGGTCGATGTCTGTAATTAAAATAAAACCTCATATTGCTGCTGAACGCACGCGCACGCACGCACAAACGTGCCCACACACACATGCAAACACACACACACACACACACACACACACACACACACAACACACACGCACGCACGCACGCACGCACGCACGCACGCACGCACGCACGCACGCACGCATGTACACACTCACTGGCATTCACACTGGCAACGGAGTAAGCCGGCCGGGTTTATTTCTTGTAGATAATTTTTGTAATTGCTTTTATTAGGACAGTAATTTTTAAGAGGGGGACCTCGTGAAGAGGCAATTTTTACGTGATAAGCACAGCTTGATGTTAGTTGCATTTCTCATGTATTTATTTATGAATGACTTTGTACCTGGATCTTTGTTTGCTGTTGTTGTAATTTAATGTTTTACGATTGGCGTGAATGTGTGATGAGTGTAATTAGAACCACAAAACGTTCCTAGTGCAATTGTATTGACACTTAGCAATAAAGTTGTATTATTAACAGAGCATTAGCTTCTGTGTGCTTTCCTGACCGCCTACTGATCCTATCATGATCTAAACGTAGGTGAACTGATATTAATAACCAGGCTCACTGAGTCCTGGACAGAGACTGAATCATAATGTCCCCGTCAGTAAAAGCAATACAGGGTCAGCGTCAAAATATGCCAAGCAGATACACACACTCGTCAAAGGCACTGTTGCCACAGCCGTGCCGCCGATCGCAGACACCATAACGCAAGACTCAGTTAATCCCTGAGCGTGAAATATCTTACTGAGACCCATACTCGTCAACGAAGATGTTGCCACAGAACAGCCATTTTCGGATACCATAACACGAGGCTGAAATATTCGCTGCACGGAACATCACTCACTGAGACCAGGACGTGAGAGCCATCAATTCTGGTGTCCCGGTGGGGCAATCCGCCGAGTCATCACCTAGTCAAAGAATTGATTTCAGAAACCCCTACGGCGGTACAGTTAAATATCAACGAGAGAACTTTTCGTCCAGTTTCACAATGGTTAGACAAGGCAATAAACTGAGGGGGAAAAAATTGCAAATGCATACAAGAAATAAAAAAAAAACAACAACAACAAAACAACAAAAAACGTATTTCAAAACACACACACACGCACTCATGCACGCAAGCACGCACCCCCCCCCCCCCCCACACACACACAACACAAACAAACAAACAAGGAAATGGAGAAAGGAGAGGGAAAGGAGATTCGACATGCATGCATTCTATTACACTAAAGATTACAGCAACAATCCAACAAAAAATCAACAATGAAAAATCTCTTTGGGACGAAAGCTGCTGTGCCCATTATGAGAAACCAAAAATATGATAGTGTCTTTGGGCAGTCTCCTCCCATGCTTATGAATAAGGTTTCTCCAGGGAGTCATCCGCGCTGACAGAAGACCTTAATCAACTGTGTTTGAATTCTTTGCTTTGTAATGGGCTATGCGCTCCAGTTAGGAGAAATAGGCCCTAGCACATAAAAGAGTACATTACTGTTGTAAATAATAAGCTGAGACAAAACAGCTTATAGGTTATGCCGGAGCATATCGCGGAGACTAAATAAAGACAGATTTATTTGGACCAATGCTGGTCTAGTCTCTAAGTCAGTTGGTGTCACCCTCTGTCTGTCACTGCGTGCCAGGTGAGCGGTGTTGTGTGTGTGTCGTGTGGCTGTGGTGTGTGGTGTGTGTGCGTGCGTGCGTGCGTGCGTGCGTGCGTGCGTGCGTGCGTGCGTGTGTGTGTGTGTGTTGCAAGTCTCTCTCTGTCTCTGTCTGTCTGTCCGTCTCTGTGTCTGTCTGTCCGTCTCTGCTCTCGTCTCTGCTCGTCTCTGTCTTCTGCCTCTGTCTTCTGTCTTTCTCTGCCTGCTCTGCTGTCTGTCTGTCTGTCTTCTGCCTCTCTGCTGTCTCGTCCTCTGTCTGTCTGTCTGTCTGTCTGTCTGTCTGTCTGTCTCTCTCTCTCTCTCTCTCTCTCTCTCTCTCTCTCTCTCTCTCTCTCTCTCTCTCTCTCTCTCTCTCTCTCTCTCTGGGGAGACAGTATAGAAGGCATAAGTGCAACATAGATAACTAATTTCTTCAAGTGATGCTTAACGTCCTCGGATGTCAGGTGACATATTAGGGACAAGCTGAGACCAATGCGTGAACACGGTTAAATATTGCTTTACGTCCACGGAAACCATGAGGCTCATTAGGACGGACAGCCCAGGACAGCCACCTCGACTTTCACACAGTTCCTGAACTATGAACAGATTCCTAATAACAATAACAACCCTTTTATAAAGCTATACTCCACGAACAAAAAAATATAATAAAAGAAATCCCAGTCCACGGCGCTATACAATATCATAAGTACAAAGAAACAAAAATCGGTAGAATGAACGAGTATTATGCACACATACAACAACATTCAAACATTTAAAAATCAGATAAAAATTCAAATTCATATCACCCACCAATAAGAGCTCTTATTCAAAGCGGAAACTAACCAGCTGTAGAACAACAACCCACAAACACTGAATCGACGTCTGTTACAACCCCCTGGAATCCAAGGGAAGTAATGCCTGCATTCCGCACGTCCCCTTTGTGTAGAGTTTTGTACCTTGGTGTAAGGGATTGCATTCAGTTTGGAGCAGGGCTCTGTGATTTAATATACTTTAAGATGTATATTATAATTATTAATACTCTGTGGCGCAGTCATTGCAGCAACAGTTAAAATGCGACTGCTCCTCACCTTTGGCATGATTATACTACGTCCACGTGATTATGCTACGTGTGTGTGTGCGCGCGTGTGTGCGCGCGCGTGCGCGCGCGCGTGGTGTGTGTGTGTGTGTGTGTGTGTGTGTGTGTGTGTGTGTGTGTGTGTATGTGTGTGTGTATCATGTATATATATATATGTGTGTGTATCATGTATACATATGTGTATGTATCATGTGCATGTGTCATGCATGTGTGTGTGTGTGTGTGTGTGTGTGTGTGTGTGTGTGTGTGTGTGTGTGTGTGTGTGT
>JABMCL010002100.1:642500-730000 GCA_018857735.1 Alviniconcha marisindica
ACTTGCTATCCTCTTCATAAAGCTGCCATGTATATATATCTTGTTTCAGGCCACCGGGTGCCCTCTCAGGGTGAGGGTCATCAGATAATCATGACGTCCAAGTGTCTGCTTCTTCATGTTCTTGAGTTTCACATGCAGTCAAAGACTCCAAGTCTAGCTATCACTTGTCAGTCTTCTTTTTCAGCCAAGAATGTTTTCTTTCAGTCTTTCACTCACTTTGTCGCAACAATTTTTTTACTGACTGTTATTTCTTTGTTTTGGCTTGGACTGCATCAGTCATTCAGTGTGATGTTACTGACAACAGTTTCTGATCTGATAATAACTTGTGTTCCACCCTGATATAATGTGTATGACCTTCATGGTTGACTACCACTGTACCAGCACCAGGTGTACATGAAAGACATGTAAATTATAATGTAATCAAAAACCAGCCCTATAATGTTTCATGAGAGATACTCAGCTACTGAGCTAGTGGACAGATAGGCCTGCTGGTGAACTGCTGTGGCACAGGGAAGATTGAAAGCCATTTCACTTAAATGTGGAGCTTCTTCGGCAGTGCTTGCAATCTGTCACACAGTGGAATGTGGCAACACACCACTGAAATATATACATGTATGGTGGCACACACCATGTCATGTGTGTTACCAGCATGTGCTGTCCAGAGTGGAGCAACTTTATTGCTGTCACTGATTCCACCTTCATTAGTCAAGAGTTAGCTTCGCATGTGTTCTTCTTCAACTGCTGCAATTTCACACATGATTCTACCTCTCTATTCTGCAGGCAATAATAGTAATAATACTAATAATAAATGCTTTTCTAATGTGCCAAATGCCTCTGTGACTATTTATGTGTGAGGCTCAGAGCATTAAATACATGAAACATTACAACAATACACAACCTAATTTAATAATGCATTACATATCTCACTCTATCCTTCACTAGAGCACCCTACATCCACACACACATGTGTGCATGCACACACGCGTGCACACACACACATACTAACACTCACACACACACAGAGTAACACAAACACACACACACACCCTCGCTTCCGCCTCTCTCTCCCAGCCTCTCTCCACTCTGCTTCAGTCTGAGACTACATTACCAGAGTTCCAGGCTGCACCTGACATTGTCATTACATACACATGTATATATATATATATATATAATAATATATACACACCAAGAAATCATATCTGGGAACTGCAGCAGCTGCAAAGTGGCCAGCCAGTTACGGCTACACCCTCATGGATTAGGCTTGGCTGCACGGACCCAGCCTTCTTAATGGGCCAGTAATAATTAATACCCCCACTCCCTGCTCTGGATTAGATTGGAATCGGCCGAGACCAATAAATCACACATAACTGATGGGATTCACTTCCCTAACCCTCTGATCTGTACTCTGAAGCATGACCCACTAGGCTTCAGCAGCCAGTAGAATTTATTCTCTATAGCACTGAGAAGAAATGAACCTGCTGGACGCCTGAAAAGGAAGAGGAGAAGAGGACAGAACAAAAACAAGATGGGGCAGAACTGCTCAGGTGGAGCTAAGGGGTTTAGGCCACAGCTGGGGCACCGTCATGGTTGACTGGCCTCAGATAGGATGTTGTGGAGGAACTTTTTTGCTGCCCTAAACACTAATACTAGTGTAAAGGCAGTAACTGAGTAAGATGTAACTAACTACTAAACTAGTAAGTCGAGTGGCCAAAGATAGGATGTTGTGGAGGAACTTTTTTGCTGCCCTAAATACTAATATTAGTGTAAAGGCAGTAAGATGTAACTAACTAGTAAGTAACCCTGCAGTTCACCCTGATATCAGAGATTTTTTAAAGACAATACAATCTTTGGCTTTGCTGATATGGCCTGGGAGGTTGGGTGGGCATTAATAACCAGTTTCTTCCTGACTCCTAACCCTGAGGACATCATGGCCCGGCCGCCAACAGACAATTTGTGCCTTGGTTGTTTCAGTCTCAACAGGTCACCGTACTTCAGATGCAAGTGACACTCACTGCTTTCGTCTTTGTAAGCAGTCGTCATGATTCGATTGCCCATCCGCACGCTTATTCCAGCAGGGCTGCGGACCTGGGCCCCCCGCCTTCAGCAGAGGTCATCAGTGTGTAGCGTGTGCATGGCTCTCAGCAAGGCCCACCAAGAGCAACAGCTGCAGGAGCAGGAGAGGAGGCAGCAGCAAGCATATGCACAGCCCAGACGACGCCTGCAGCTGGCCACACCTCTTGACCAGTGCGTCTTCCCAGACTACAATCCCAACTACGTCAGGAGAAGGCGGGAGGACTTTGACATACGTAAGTGGTGACTACAGCACTGCCTGCATGGGTGAACGTTGCCCGGCCTTGCTGTGGTGGCCTGTGGTTTGTTGGTTTTGTTGGATGAAAATTGCAAGGAAAAGGCTTATCTGAGTGACTGCTTGTGACTGCTATGACAGACTTTGAAATAAATCAGCAAACGAATGGGGGTAATTAGCACTTGGAAGGTGTCACACAAACACAGCAATAAAAAACCAGGTCTTCGGTCATTCTCACCTGGCATGTAGGTACAAGGTAACAAGATACATAAAAACACCAACACAGCAGAAGTACGTCCTCAAAACAAAAACGGGTTCATTTATTAAAATTGTTTAACACTGAGTTGTCTCCGGACTGAGATCCCAGGAGGTGGCGGGAGAAACTATGGGGAAAACTATACCTAATGCCACACTCACTGTCATCACCAGAATGGCTTCTGCATTAAGCTGGACTTGGTTGCTTGGTTAAACTTGTTTAAACTAATTAAAGCCGAGTTGTCTGCAAAGAGGTACTGGCAGGGACCGAGATCCCAGGAGGTAGGGGAAGAGGGAGACTATACCTAACGATACACTGTCACCACCAGAATGACTCCTGTGTTCTCTTTGGTGCAGCTAGATCTAGTTCTTTCCCCTTGTACTTTTTGTAGGCATGTTTTCATTATCTGTATATTTATATAATTAATGGTTGTTGTTGTTTGTTTGTTTGTTTTCAGTTCAATTCTAGCTGAATAAAGGGCAGTAGTGACCATCTATTGTTATATCGTTTTCCAAGCAACATTATGTCAACAAGGTGAAGAGTGATGCTGACGGCAAATTTGTGTGTGTTTTTCATGTGCGGTGTGCCCAGGGCTTGCTGAAAAAAGGCCTTTTTTTGGTTTAAATTATAATTATTTATTTGTTTCCATTCTTCTCTCTCTCTCTCTCTCTCTCTCTCTCTCTCCTCTCTCTCTCTCTCTCTCTCTCTCTCTCTCTCTCTCTCTTTTGTGTTATTGTTGTTGTTGTTTTTTTGTTTTAGTTTTTTCATTTCTTCATGCTTTCCTTTTTCTGTTTATTCCTTTTCTTTTTTTCTTTTTTTCTTCTTGTGCTTCTTCCTCTTTGTTCCGTCTAGTGGGGTATTGCGTCTGAACATTTGTTCAGCAGGCTAATATATGTCTAGAGAGAGCAAAAGCAAAGCTGTGTGCATGGGTGTGCACAGTCACATACACATACATTTGTACTTCCCAGTGTACATGCACATATGTATGTTTAGGCATACATGCATGTTTGTGTGTGTGTACTCATGCATACTTGTGTGTGTGTGTGTGTGTGTGTGCGTGCTCTCTGTCATATGCTTGCTTATGTACGTGTGTGTGTGCGTACATGTATGTGTGTGCAAGCATGTTTGTGTGTATTCATGTGTACAGGCACAAATGGTCCCACTCATTTTCGTCAAGTAACTTCTGATAAAAACATGGATTTGCCCTGTCTGGCTGGGATTGGCAGTTGTGCGTGGCTAAAGATAGTTCAGTTTACACCTGGCAATGCTTTTTTCCAGTTGATTAATCCATGGTCTGGTGGTTTGCTACATAGTAAGGAGTGTTACAGAGTGAATCATAATTTGACATTTGCTTATGCATCAAGTGATGTTTGCTTTTTCTGTTGTTGTTTTAATGTTTTACTGATGAATAAGAATCACCTCTTTGACTTTTTTGATTGGAAGTTTCTGATTGAATGAGGATATCAGTTGAGCTTTATAATTACTTCATCTTCTTCTTCTATTATAGTTTATACACTCAAAGTAGTAAGTAAGTAAATTGGTGTTTTACACCCAGTCAACCAGTGTGATTATATCAGGGCAATATACACTCAAAGTCTACAGATAGACCAGTACAGGCAAAGTGTTTATGGGAGCTGCATAAAAGAGAGAGAGAGAGAGAAAAGAAAGTGAATATTTTGAGGGTGATGTACAGAGTTTAAAAAAAAAGAAATTCAGAGGTGGACGTCTAACAGCCTCTGTTTGTTCATTGGGAAGTTGCGTTTCATGGGCAGTTTAGGTTTAGCAACGTTTCCCTGCACAGTTAAGGAACAACAAAACTAATGTCTGTGGAACAGGCCCCCCTGCAGACTTCCCCACAGTACACTCTACCGTCCTTCAGAGCAGCTGTGGAGGGCCGGGTGTGACCCACACATTAAGCCCCATCCCACCAATGTTTTTAATGATTCTTTAAACTGAACAATCTGCCTACACTGTGGAATATTCTTCCATATGGGTAATGGTACACTTGTATTTATAGGTATGTGATATAAATATAGACTAATAGAGAGAACTTTGATTAGCCCACATAATAAGCCCCATCTCACCGATGCTTCTAACATAATATTCTACACTGTGGAATAGTCCTCCATACGGTACACCTGTATTTATAGGTATGTGATATAAATATAGACTCTTAGAGAGAGAGAACTTGGATTAGCCCACACAAGCCCCATCCCACCGATGCTTCTAACATAATATTCGCCGCTGGCAGTTCTGCTAAAGCTGTGCATGTTATCCTTTGTTATATAAAATCCTGCCTGAATAAAAGGCAAAAAAAGTTATATTAGAGATCATTGAGACCCACAATGACTTTGTTTAAAAAAGTAAAAGGCAAAACTCTTCACTGCAAATGCATTTGAGAAACAAAAATATCTCTTCTTTGCTGTTTTAGGTGAGCATTGGACATACAGCGGACCATATGGTGAGTTCATCTTTGTCTTGTCCTTGTTCTGCTGCTGCTGCTGCTGCTCAACATCATCTTCTTGTTACACACAAACACACACAAACACACACACACAATTCACCACTACGTGGTTATAGGGATATGTTTTTTGCTGTGATAATTTGTATTGTGGATTTCTTTTTTTATCTCTCTTTTTTATCCCATGTGCCTGTTTATTATTATCAGTTTAAATGCTTTTGACATTGCTCTTTTTGCATGTTGTTTTTTAAATTAATGAGCCTTAGTACTGTATTAGTAGTTAGCTGAATTTTCCTGTGAGGGATGATTAAAGTATATTGACTTGACTTTACACACACACACACGCACGCACGCACACACACACACACACACACACACACACACACACGAGTCAGTGAGTGAGTGAGTGAAGGCGGCATGCTCTGTTGAAGGCGTGGACAACTGGGGCTACTACTTCAAGGCATGCGGAGGGAGCTTCCAGTCGCCTGTGGATTTGACCACCTTCCACAAGGTCCGTGATGGGAAGCTTGGCAAGTTCATCTTTACCAACTTTGACCACACCGATGGCGTCACCTGGTCACTGGACAACAACGGCCATGCCGGTCAGTCACGTTGACCTTCTGTCATTCTAATGTGATTGCTAGTTATGTAAGCACAATGCGCTCTCTGCTGTCTTTCTCTCTGTTTCTGTGCGTAGGTGTGTGTGTCCCCCCCCCCCACCCCCGAGGTGACCTATGCAGTTTACAGGATGTTAAAATTGAAAAACTAAGTCTGTGTCTGGGCTATAATTTCTCTCTTGTCTCTCTCTCCTCCTTTCTCTCTATGTCTCTGTCTCTCTCTCTTTGTCTATGCATTTGTTTCAGTGATCGTTCCAAAGGCACCTCACCCTGATATAACCATAATGTTTGACTGGGCATAAAACACCAAGTTACTTACCAAAGGCACATGTGTACTTGAGTTTCCAATGCCAATGACCAGGTTCTGCATTATGCATTGCTTCAAAACAATTCCAAGAAATTTTGTCACAGCAAATCTTTTTTGATGCACTTTTGTTTGTTTGTTTGTTCTTGTTGTGATTTTTTTTATTGATTTTTTTCATGGTGGGGATAGGGGACTTTTACACAAAACAGAATGTGTGTGTGTGTACGTGTGTGTGTGCGTGTGTACTCTGCTGTACCAACTACCATGCTATACTGTCCTGCACTCATTGTTATTTTGTATCAGATGGCCTTTCAAGACCGGTCTTGACCTGCCACATTTTGCATTGCATTGCGTCCCATTGACAGTGTGGGATTGTTTGAGGAGGATGTTTCCTTGTGATGCACTTCACTGGATACCATTGAAATGGCTTTGCCTGCACATTACAGCCCAGGTTACCTATGCTAGCGGAGACCTGCGAGTGAGTGGGGGTGGCTTGTCAAGCGAGTATGGCGTGGTCCAGTTCCACTTTCACTGGGGCAGCAGTGACGAGCAGGGCTCAGAGCACACTATTGATGGCGTGCCCTATCCAATGGAGGTGAGTCACCGTGATGTCACTTAGGACTCAGAGCACACTATTGATGGCGTGCCCTATCCAATGGAGGTGAGTCACCGTGATGTCACTTAGGACTCAGAGCACACTATTGATGGCGTGCCCTATCCAATGGAGGTGAGTCACCGTGATGTCACTTAGGACTCCGAGCACACTATTGATGGCGTGCCCTATCCAGTGGAGGTGAGTCACCTGATGTCACTTAGGACTCCGAGCACACTATTGATGGCGTGCCCTATCCAGTGGAGGTGAGTCACCGTGATGTCACTTAGGACTCAGAGCACACTATTGATGGTGTGCCCTGTCCAATGGAGGTGAGTCACCGTGATGTCACTTAGGACTCAGAGCACACTACTGATGGTGTGCCCTCTCCAATGGAGGTGAGTCACTGTGATGTCACTTAGGACTCAGAGCACACAACTGATGGTGTGCCCTGTCCAATGGAGGTGAGTCACTGTGACATCACTCAGGACTCAGAGTACATGGTGTGCCCTATCCAATGGAGGTGAGTCACCGTGATGTCACTTAGGACTCAGAGCACACTATTGATGGCGTGCCCTATCCAATGGAGGTGAGTCACCGTGATGTCACTTAGGACTCAGATTACACTACTGATGGTGTGCCCTGTCCAATGGAGGTGAGTCACTGTGACATCACTCAGGACTCAGAGTACATTGTGTGCCCTGTCCAGTGGAGGTGAGTCACCGTGACATCACTCAGGACTCAGAGTACATGGTGTGCCCTGTCCAATGGAGATGAGTCACTGTGACATCACTCAGGACTCAGAGTACATGGTGTGCCCTGTCCAATGGAGATGAGTCACTGTGACATCACTCAGGACTCAGAGTACACTACTGATGGCATGCCTTACCCAGTGGAGGTGAGTCACAGTGAAGTCACTTAAGACTCAGAGCACACTATTGATGGCGTGCCCTATCCAATGGAGGTGAGTCACAGTGATGTCACTTAAGACTCAGAGCACACTGTTGATGGTGTGCCCTATCCAATGGAGGTGAGTCACCGTGATGTCACTTAGGACTCAGAGCACACTGTTGATGGCGTGCCCTATCCAATGGAGGTGAGTCACAGTGACATCGCTGAGGACTCAGAGGACACACTCTTGATGATGTGCCCTAACCAGTAGAGGTGAATCACTGTGACATTACTCAGGGATCAGAGCACACTGTTAATTGCCCTGCCCAACAGAGGTGACTTACCGTAATGTCACTCAGGGCTCTGGTTAGCTCCTTCTGCATTCCCAGGCAAGATACCCTTTTATGACATGTGTCACTTTGTATGTTAAGAGAAGGGGTAGTGTGGAGGGGACATGGAGTTGAGAAGAATTGAGAAAGGTGGGATTCCTGGCAGCAGGCAAGGCAAGCAGGGCTACATTCTGACCCATTACAGACTTAAAAGTCTGAGGGAACTCTGGATTCTCAGTAGAAGGTCATAGATGGGTGTTTGGCCCAAGTGCGTGTGTGTGTGTGTGTGCACATTGAGCGGGTGGGTGGGGGGGGGGGGGGGGGGTAGTTGAGTGTGTATGGTGTGTGTATGTGTGCATGACATGGTGTGTGTGTGTGGTACATATTGGGGGGGGGAACACATGCATCTTGTGTGTATGTGTGCTGGGGGGTAGTTGGCTGTGTATGGGCATGTTTGTGTGCAGGACAGTTTTTTATATATTTTTACGTGAGTATGTGTGTGTTGGGGGGTGAGGGGGTGGGGCTTGGTATGTGGCTGTGTGTGGATGCGTGCATACATGCGCACACTTATGAATGCTAACAGCCTTGTCTCTTGTTCCAGATGCACATAGTGACCTACAACCTCAACTATGGCAGCTTGAACAATGCCCTGGCTCACTCTGATGGGCTGGCTGTCCTGGGAGTGTTCTTCCGGGTAGGCTTTGCTGCCGCTTTTGCCATTTTCTTGAGGCTTTGTTCTCACAGGTCTACTTCTTCTTTGAGGTGGTGGTGGTGGTGGTGGTGGTGGTGCATGAATGGATGCCTTTACGTTTTTTCAAAACTCTGGACATGATTTCATCTTATTTTTTATTCTGTGACCATTGCCTTCTGGGGTAAGGAAGTGGTCCTTATGACAGGGCCAGTTTTTGAAGTGTGTATAGATGTGTGTGTGTTTGTGTTTGGGTGTTTGTGGGTGCATATGGGTATGTGTGTGTTTATGTATTTGAGTATAGCATTCACTGTGTCTGACCTTTATGTGTGTTATGTGTATCATCATAGTATGTGTATGTGTATGAGCAGTGTGTGTGTGTATTTCATAAATGTTCTAATTTTAAAATATATGTTTAAAAGTAAAAACAATATTCATAAAAAGGCCAAACAAAAGCAAGGACAGAGGAAAGCAAGGAGTAGACAGACAAATGATCTTGCTTTCAGATGGAAGACATAGACAGCAGGCCATTCCGAGACCTGGTGACTGCCCTGAACCACGTCAAATACCCCGGTAAGTCGGGTCAGGCATTGCCACAGGACTTTACAGAGAAGGAGCTTACACCCATGCTAACTATCCTCGTAAACAACAGCGTGCATTAATTATCACAGGACTTTACAGAGAAGGAGCTTACACCCATGCTAACTATCCTCGTAAACAACAGCGTGCATTAATTATCACAGGACTTTACAGAGAAGGAGCTTACACCCATGCTAACTATCCTCGTAAACGACAGCGTGCATTAATTATCACAGGACTTTACAGAGAAGGAGCTTACACCCATGCTAACTATCCTCGTAAACGACAGCGTGCATTAATTATCACAGGACTTTACAGAGAAGGAGCTTACACCCATGCTAACTATCCTCATAAACGACAGCGTGCATTAATTATCACAGGACTTTACAGAGAAGGAGCTTACACCCATGCTAACTATCCTCGTAAACGACAGCGTGCATTAATTATCACAGGACTTTACAGAGAAGGAGCTTACACCCATGCTAACTATCCTCGTAAACGACAGCGTGCATTAATTATCACAGGACTTTACAGAGAAGGAGCTTACACCCATGCTAACTATCCTCGTAAACAACAGCATGCATTAATTATCACAGGACTTTACAGAGAAGAAGCTTACATCCTTGCTAAGTATCCTTGTAAACCACTGTGTGCATTAATTACCACAAGACTTTACACAAAAGAAGCTTACGTCCTTGCTAAGTATCCTTGTAAACCACAGCATGCATTAATTATCACAGGACTTTACAGAGAAGAAGCTTACATCCTTGCTAATTATCCTTGTAAACCACAGCATACGTTAAGTGCCACAGGACTTTGCAGAGAAGAAGCTTACATCCTTGCTAAATATCCTTGTAAACCACAGTGTGCATTAAGTGCCACAGGACTTTGTAGAGAAGAAGGTTCTTCTCCTTCTGTATGGCATCCAGCTTCAACAGTTTCAAGACTGATGCATTTTGTTGCATGCTGGAAAACTGCTCTGCGTGTGTGTGTGTGTGTGTGCGTCTCTCTCTCTCTCTCTCTGTCTCTCTGTCTCTGTCTCTCTCTCTCTCTCTCTCTCTCTCTCTCTCTCTCTCTCTCTCTCTCTCTGAGTCTCTCTCTTAAAAATTCCATTTCTGTCAATCAGGTCAGTGGTGCTTCTTTGCTTCAGTCAGTTGAGAAGTCCTGTTTGCACACAGTGTCAGCAAAGACCTCTTAGGATCTTTGGTGCCAGTAATGAGTTTTTACATGCTGGCCGTGGCAATGAGAAGAATCTGTTTGCTGGCAGTGTTAGGAACAAGATCATGTTCACTTGGCAGTGTCAGTAGCAAGATAGGGGTTGCTGGTGGTATCAGTAACAAGTGTATTTGCTTGTAGTATCAGTAATGAGATTTTGTTTGCTGGCAGTGTCAGTACGGAGATCTTGATGGTTGGTGGTGTCAGTAACAAGTGTTAAACTGGGAGTGTCTTTGACGTGATTCTGTTTGCTGGTGGTGTCAGTAACAAATGTTTACTGGGAGTGTCATTGACAGGATTCTGTTTGCTGGTGGTGCCAGTAACAAGTGTTTACTGGGAGTGTCATTGATGTGATTCTGTTTGCTGGTGGTGTCATTGATGTGATTCTGTTTGCTGGTGGCATCAGTAACAAGTGTTTACTGGGAGTGTCATTGACAGGATTCTGTTTTTCTGGTGGTGTCAGTAACAAGTGTTTACTGAATAACTGGGAGTGTCGTTGGTGTGATTCTGTTTGCTGGCAGTGTCAGAACATGATCCTGATTGCTGGTGGTGTCAGTAACAAGTATTTACTGGGAGTGTCAGGAACTTGATTCTGTTTACTGGTGGTGTCAGTAACAAGTGTTTACTGGGAGTGTCATTGACATGATTTTGTTTGCTGGTGGTGTCCATTACAAGTGTTTACTGGGAGTGTCATTGACATGATTTTGTTTGCTGGTGGTGTCAGTAACAAGTGTTTACTGGGAGTGTCATTGACATGATTCTGTTTGCTGCTCATGTCAGTAACAAGAGTGTTTGCTGATGGTGTTCATAACGAGATTTTGTTTCCTGGTAGTACCAGCAGTGGTATGCTGATTGCTGGCAATGTCAGTAACAGTGTCATGTTTGCTTGTTGGTGTCAGTAATGAGGTCCTGATTGTGTCAGTAAGGCACGTGTTGCACATCATCATGTATTTACTCCTGACCAGGCTCGAGCTACCCGTTGAAACCAGTTCCATTAAAGACGTTGATGCCGACGAACACAGAGCAGTATTATCGCTACCATGGAAGCTTGACCACACCACCCTGCGTTGAGGTCGTGACGTGGACACTCTTCAAGGAACCCGTTGGAATCTCCAGTTCACAGGTCAGCCACCTAGCAGTGTCTCTGCCACCCCACACAATCGCACACACACACACATATACAGGCACACCCAAACATGCACAACTGCATGTGCACATATGCACATGTGCATGCACACACACGCGTGCACACACACACACACACACACTCGTGGCCACGCGCACACACACACCACACACAACTGGACACTTTTAAAAACTATTTATGGCCATCTTCCGCCAAGGGGTCAGCTGTTGAGCACTTCCCTGTATTTACGTGTACAGTGTTGCTTCACTCCTTGCCCACTCTAAACCCATAGTGAACAGTCGGAAAAGCCTGTAAGAGTCTCTTTAAGGCAGCCTGCATAGCATTCAGGTCCTCTGCACCCACTGTGCCACTCTAGATACAAAATGTCATCTTTTAAAGCTCAACTTAAAATTTACACCTCTTCCACACCACCTTTCCCTGATACGTACCTAACTGTCAGTCTGCCTTCGATGAAAGCTAATTTATGTTGTAGACAAGGAGTGAAGGATAGATAAATGAGTTTGGGGAGGGGGGGGGGGGGTTAAATGTTTGAGTGTTGCTGTATGTGTGCATAGTACCTGTTCATTGCATTGATTCTTATGATTGTTTCTTTCTATAGTTCATATTGTGATATTGCACAATGTTATGAGCTCTAAATTTTTTCACAGGGTATTGTGCTATAAAAGAGTTATTATTATTAATGTATGTGTGTTGGCTGTGTGCCTTAATTCCTTGCAGCTTTCGGCATTCCGCGGACTGCTGTCACTGGAAGAGGATGAGACCGGTGCCCCGTTGCCGCTGGTGGACAACTTCCGTCCAACTCAAGCCTTGACAGGGAGGGAGATCAGGTCCAGCTTTGAATAAGGAACCAAAGTAGGACCTGTGAGAGGGACATCAATTTCAAGCTTCTGAATAGAGAATCACAGAACTAGTAGATTCGCATAGCATAAAGCACGCTGGTGCTGGACTAGTTTGTGGTCTACAGCCACCAAGCTCACACCCTTGCAGTGTAACAGTGTAGCCCTTGTTCTCGCTTTCTTCCTCCTCCACCTCATCTTCTCCTCCTCCTCCTCCTCCTTCTCCTACCTTCTTCTTTAGTCATGAGGTGACCCTGTGTGATAGATAGACAGGATGTTAAAATCCAGTCACTAGCTAACTGTTCTTCTTCAGTCGGTTCAGCTGTGGGCAGTTTTCCTTTTGTCGTTTCACCTTGCCTTGCTTGCTCCAAGTTACCCAAGGCTCAGCTGTCTGTTTTCAATCAAACAGCAATGACCCATCTTCTTAACCTCACCTGCTCTTGCCAAAATATTTCTCTTTCTTTTTCTCCCTTTCTCTGACCCCCCTTTACCTCTCTTTGTCTCGCTTCTTCTAAGGTTGCTTTACGTCCACAGAAACCATACGGACTATTAATTGTATTATGGACAGGAAGCCCAGGGCAGCCACCTCGACTTTCACACAGCTCCAGAGTTCTGTCTCCCTCCCTCCCCCTCTCTCTCTCTCTCTCTCTCTCAGCTTCATGCTCCAACTTTCCCTCTCTTTTTCTCTTTGTATCCCTCTCTGTTTCTATTTACACACTCGCATGCACGTACTCATGCACACACACACACACACATGCATGTACACACACAGTGACACACACACACACACTTGCGTGCACACACACACACACACAAATGTATGCAGATGCACACATATAGATCACCAAAAGTGTTTTTTCAAGAATGCTATCAAGAAACTGCTGGTGGTCTCGACCACAACAGTGTATGCACAGCGCTGACCACTGCCTAGTCCAGCACCAGTGACTGTAGTCGCCAACCAAGCTGCCTGGACCTCTTTGGAACTGTTGTGTACAGCTTAGTTTCTTCACTTCATTTGGATTTTCTTGCTTGTTGGTTTTACTCAGGACATATCCTACCTAGGGTCATGCAGTTGTTTCCCCATGATTGGATGGAAAGTTCGACCTTTCGAGAATTTGCCATTATATAATCCTGTTAGGAGGAAGGTGTTTTTGTGTTGTTACACTTTTCGAGTAATATCAGATTTTGATGTGGTTACTGATTAGTCTTGTGGCAAGGAAGCCTTTTTTTTTTATGTTCTAATGAAATCAGATTGTGAGGATCTTTTTTCTTCTTTTTTCTTTCTTTCTTTCTTCTTTACTTCTTTTCATGGTATTTTCTTGTTTGCAATGGTTTGATACATAGGCCTTTTCATGCAGTTAGAGAGGCTTTATATTTGTAATCATTAGTGTTATTCACTGTTAATCAAGTTCAATGTTATAAACCATTAGAAGTAAACAAAAAGCTTTAAAACAGCAAATGAGCCAGCTTTTGTCTTCTTTTTTTCTCTTTTTTGGGGGTGAGGGGTGGGGAGAACTTCTCTTTTGAATGTGTGTTAATACTAGATAGGTTTATTTTTGAAGTCTATGAACAAACATATATATATGCACCACAAACGCACACACACTCATGAACACTCACGTACTCACACACACATATACATACACACATGTGCACACACACACACACACACACACACACACATCTTCAGTATTTGAACCACATAACCAGTAGGGTTGCATCAGAAAAATGTTTCTTAAAATAAAAAGCTGGTCTTTGGCAGAAATGCGTCTTAGTTGGATTGCGCTTAAGCGGTGGTGACTAATGGAGTGTGGAGGTAGCCAGTCAGTTTGTTCTTTCCCCCTTCCCCTCTTTAAGCTACTGGTTGGCAGTGAACGTTATAGCTACTGCTGTTTTGTGCTCAGTGAACCCTGGAGGCGGTCTCAGGGTGGTGGTACTAGTACAGCTGAGGAACATGATTCAGTGAACCCTGGAGGCGGTCTCAGGGTGGTGGTACTAGTACAGCTGAGGAACATGATTCAGTGAACCCTGGAGGCGGTCTCAGGGTGGTGGTACTAGTACAGCTGAGGAACATGATTCAGTGAACCCTGGAGGCGGTCTCAGGGTGGTGGTACTAGTACAGCTGAGGAACATGATTCAGTGAACCCTGGAGGTGGTCTCAGGGTGGTGGTACTAGTACAGCTGAGGAACATGATTCAGTAAACCCTGGAGGCTGTCTCAGGGTGGTGGTACTAGTACAGCTGAGGAACATGATTCAGTGAACTCTGGAGGCTGTCTCAGGGTGGTGGTACTAGTACAGCTGAGGAACATGATTCAGTGAACCCTGGAGGCTGTCTCAGGGTGGTGGTACTAGTACAGCTGAGGAACATGATTCAGTGAACCCTGGAGGCTGTCTCAGGGTGGTGGTCCTAGTACAGCTGAGGAACATGATTCAGTGAACCCAGGAGGCGGTCTCAGGGTGGTGGTACTAGTACAGCTGAGGAACATGATTCAGTGAACCCTGGAGGCTGTCTCAGGGTGGTGGTACTAGTACAGCTGAGGAACATGATTCAGTCAGATGATTTTGCCAGTGAATGATTTTTTATTTTTTTTACCACAGCTGGGAAGACTTCTGTACAGCTGGATAGAGAAGGGGGTGGAGGGGGCAAAAAACACACACTCACACACACATTTGAGCAGTATCAGTGTTTTTTATTTGGTGTACATCTGATTTTGTTCTTCTGCTCTTTAGGCTGCTTACTCCAACAGATCTCATTCAGCATTACATGCTCTGGGTCAAGCTATTTAACGTTATGTGTGCCAGAGCATACATTAAGGGTACACTTTTAGGTATGCATTTTTCAGATCTTTGTTTTGGGCAAATTTTGAAGGGAGTTGAAATTGCTTTAATTTTTGATGATGATACTGAAATGCATCTCATGGCTATTTTTCACCCATGTGTTATAATTTATCTGAGCTGCTCTATCTGCTTTGGGGTGGATCATGGTGTTTTCTGTTGCTAAATTCAAAAGTAGGACTCCTCTTATGTACAATAGCAAATCCGGTGAAAGCATACATATGTCTAATTATCTATCTATGCTTTTCATTCCCTTTATTCAGCAATTATGACTCCAGTTGTTTATAAATATATGGTTTATGTAGTCTGAAATCCACTGCTGATTGTATTAACTGCACTTGCACAGTTGATTTGACTTCCAAGCATTTGTTTGCATCTGTTTTGCGAGTTGTTAGTGTGGAGATGCGTGGTTGTAGGATCTATCAGAATTTAGAATCTGTCTCTATAAAGTATAATGAACATTATTTTACCACTGCCTTTCGGGTTGCAATTATTTTTTTAATGTGCATGTTGCTTCTGGCTTCACGCATGCCTGTATGCTTGTGCATGTGTGTGCGCATGTATGTGAGTGTGTCTTTATATTAACACCCAGTCAACCATGCCACTTGTTCTTAACATACACATCTCTCACTTTACCACAGCCAAATACAGACACATACCACAACAAAGAGAACAACCTGAAAAGCTATAAAAACTGTGTGCATGTTCACTTGTACACTTCACTTTACCATTAATAAATATCCACATAACAATATCAAACTGAATGAGACAAAGGTATAAAGTGCAACGAAAGTTTATTCAGAATGTTGTACCAATTATTGCAAATACATGAGAATGTACACACACGAAGTAATCGTGAGAATGTACACACACACAACATAACCATGAGAATGTACGCACACAAAGTAACTGTGTTCCATGACTGACAGCCTCTACAAAGAACACTTGAAAGGAGACTCAAAATCCTCAACAAAAGAGATCATCAACGGCAGACAGGAAAAAATAAGCAGGCTAAAAAATAAAAACTTTAACAGTCTTCCAGCCTTGCCAGAGAATGCTCAAATAATTATACGCCTCAGTGCAATGTTGTTCAGTTGCCTACCCACCTTGGCGCAATGTTGTTCAGTTGCCTACCATACTGCTAACAGGTTTATTGCACAAAGGCAAGCATGTGTTAGGGGTTTTCATTTTATTTTGCTTGCATGGTTTCAATATAAATCACAAAGGAAATATATTCAACCTGTGATCTGAAAACAAACTAATAAACTAGCTAAAGTCGTCAATTTAACTACTACCATGATTAGGTAAATAGGCTCTGACACAATTTTGTTTTTAATTCACATCTCAACATACTGATCAATTAATATATGAACCCCACCTCCACCCTAACACAGATCAATAGTTTGCTGTCCCAACATGGGATAACTGAATGAATTGACAGACCTTAATGATCCAAATTATTTCTTAAAATGCACTGCCACTGTCGCATAACGTGTGTGGTGTTGTGTGTCAGCATCCTGTTGGGACATGCACACAGCCTCCCACCCTCTTCTTGGAACATCAGTCTTGTCATCATTACCCATCACTTTCATCATCGTTTCACCAATGTTTCTACGCTCTAAATAGAAGCAGCTACAAGGATGCTTCAATCTAGCATTGCTGGGCTGCTCTTGTAGCCTTTAAGCTTTATACAAATGTACAGCTTTTTTAAACATGAACGGAGTTTTAGTTTTTTTTTTTTAATAGCTGAGAGTGTCCCGACCCCCCTCCAATCCCCCACCCCTTTTCTTTTAAAATACTTTTTTTTATCCTGACTGGCAGAATGAAGTATACGTGAAATTGATTTTTCAGAACCTGTGCTGCTGTACAACCTGCAATATTACAGAAGTGTTTGGATAGATCTCGGTGACAAAAAACACACAAGTTAGTTCTCTTTCATGGAGCATCTCAACAATTACAGGTCATCAAAACACTTCAGACAGCAAATTAGTGGCTAGTGAGACACTTCAACAGCCTGGCGTAAAAACATGCTGTCAGTCAGTCACCAACATCATCAGCCAAGGACTACCACGTATGATAGGGAGAGACACTTCTGACCTTTCATCAAGGAAGTGGCCAGTTAGTGGGTGCTGAACACCTCAACCTCTGGCTTAGATCTCAATTGGCACTAACTTGATGTGGCAACCCAAATGAAGTGTAAGGTTTTCAATCATTGCCAGTCATGTTGCTACGATGCAGAAACTTACTTCACTGATTAACAGACAACAAATTATTCGGTAGCTCATAACGGGAATAAGACTCAGAAATGTCATTTTCTATGCCTCAGTTAATTAATTACACATCAGCACAAATGAAATAATGATAAAAGTAGTAGGTGTCACTATTAATAAATGCTATACATGAAACAAATACTTGTGTACACAGTACATGTAAAAGGCTGTAGTCTCAATGGCTTGGCAGAAGTTTCACTCTTTGGCAGACAAAGGTAAACATGGAGAGAGACCACAATACTGCAATGTGACAATTTGTGAAATAGTCACTAACTAAAGACATACACACCCCAAGCAGTACATGGGAAATATGCGCCCCCCCCCCCCCCCCCCCCCCCCCCCCCCCCTTCTGCCAATCATAGTGCTGCCAAGCTCACTTTCCCTGAAAGTACTTAAATAGATTGATTATCAATGCCCAGTCAACCGTGATGGTTTTATCAGGGCAAATTCCCTGAAAGTAATAAGTTACTGACCATAGTATTTGTCACTGTCTAATCATTGGATCATCTGTTGATGTGAACACTGAAAAGGTTTTCTATTCCAGATTTAAAACCACTTAATACTGTTCCATCAATCAGAACATAGGAGCCAGACTACAATAATACTGCATGCATGTTTACTTATATTTTCTTACACAAACACATAAAAGAGCAGAAAGATGCCCTTGAATTAATGATTCTAAAAAAATTGTTAAAAGCCTCTGATGAAAACAAAAATTGGGTTTGGCCAGTGATTAAATAAAAACATTAACACAGCTCTGACCTACAATAGTACAATGAGACTTGCCAATGCAATGGATTTGCTGCAAAACTAAAACAGAGCACTTTACAGGAAAGCCATTGCTAGTGGTTATGCAATGGTCTTCACGTGATAAAGACGGTAAACATGATATATAATTTACATAAAAAGAATGCAGCTGGAGTAAAGAGAGGCGTGTGGTTGTGCGGTGTCATCCGTTTACAATAAATGCCCTGTGAAGACAGTTTGTCATCCTTTAGCGTGCACCTCACAGCATCAAAACAAGTGCAGGCAAAAAGCCTTGCTTTGTCTAGAGGAGTTCCTTGGAGAAATCATATTTGCCAGAAAATATGAGAGAGAAAGAGAGAGTGACCGAGAGAGAGAACTATTATTATTATTATTTTCTTGTGCAAAGTAGGTTTAAATACAATTATCTATACCAGCAGCGTTAAACAAGATAATCAAAACATGTACATAGTAATTTATTATTATTACAGTTCAGTGTGCAGATCCTGGGGGTAAAGTAAGCTGATATCCAACTTTGTTATCACTTGAGTCCCATGTCTCTGCTTCATTCTAAATTCCAGTAAAAATTACAAACATCAGTGGCACCACATCTCAGCTTCATCTAAATTCCAGTAAAAGTGATAAAACATTAGTGGCACCACATCTCCGCTTCATCTGAGTTCCAATAGTTAGAAACATTAGTGGCACAGCACCTTCGCTTTATCAGAAATCCAATCAAGTTAGAAATGTTAGTGGCATGCATCATAACCCCTTTCCACCTGCCCCAACCTATGCATGTGCAGATGCTCTGCCATGCATGTGGTACCCACACTTCACATCGGACTAGCCAAACCAGCCCACAGCTTTCCGGTCTTGCAATGTCCTGCCTGAATCTTGCAAGACAATTAATTAGGAAGCAAACATTTTTTCAAAAGGAGCTGAACCTTCACTGTGACCTTGACCTTGAAGGTGGCAATCCATTCTTTCCGTGAAATACCCCAGCTCATGACAATGTACCACCATGGAAAAGATTCTGATTGCGAATGGTTCATCAGGTCAGACACTATCACCCTGGTATGGGGCGGAGAGCAACTTGACTGTGAAGAAAGCAACCAAACCTTTTTGGGTGCTGCTCCAGCAGCTCTTTGCTGCTATGAAAAAATTGATTCATAAATATGTGGACCACCCCATCATTTTTTGAGAAGCTGTCCCTTCGCTGTGACCTTGACCCTGAAGGCAGCAACCTTTTCGCACAACACTCTTTTTCGCACAACTCTCTGTTTCATGATAGTGCACCGTCATAAAACGTTTGGTTACAAATGGTTCAGTGATTAAGGAGATATCCTCTGCACCCCAAAATGTTGGACGCTTAGACAAACTGATTTCAGTACATCCATCCCCCACCCCCATACCCCTCCACTGTATGTGGTTGCTCCCTGTGGTAGGGAAGGTAAGCTCCAAGCCAAAAGTCAAGTGGACACATCTTCAGTCCTCTGGCAAGTCATCATACATAGTACCATGCTGGCCAGCGAATGAGAAATGAAAGCTGTGTGCTGCTGGAAACCTGCTGACAAACATGTGCACTGTTTCCACCCATTAGTTACAGTGACAAACATAGTTCTTTCAGCTGAATGCGAGCCAAAACATGGAAATGCTCCCATTCTGCTTCACAAAATCAAGGACAACTGTGCATCGCTTCATTAACCTTCCTCGAACTGCAAAATGGCACGCTCCTCCAAAATACCTCAAAGTTCTACTGCTAGCATCAAACCGCACAAGCCACTCCCAAAGCAATGTACATAGCACAGGCGCATACAGTTTAGCTCCATCTCTGTACAGATTTTTGTAGCGCCATATTAGTTCTCCAGCCAAATATTTTACTGTATCTTGCTCCATGCACTCCATCTCTGTACAGATTTTTGTAGCGCCATATTAGTTCTCCAGCCAAACGCTTGACTATATCTTGCTCCATGCACTCCATCTCTGTACAGATTTTTGTAGCGCCACGATTAGTTCTCCAGCCAAATATTTTACTGTATCCTGCTCTGTGAATTCCTGTACATGCATTATACAAAGATATATATACATACATTATCGACAAGTCACTTGCACCACTGGATCAGTTCTTTACACGATTGCTAGTAATATGTTTGTTGGAGTTCCATGTTGATAGCCTGGGATGTTCACTGTGTGAAGGGTGAGGGCACTCACAGTTCTAGTCAGCGGCAAGCTCTGTAAGCTGTGGGCCAAAGGAGCACCGCCAACTTCACCAAGGGAGACAATCCAAAATGAGTTTCAGTCCAAGGTAATAGTCTGCTATCAACATGACATAAAACGCTGAAAAGCTTCCCACAGTTCATAAAATTCCACACGGCAATGCAGCACAAAACAGTTTGATTGCTTCTGAACGCTGGCAAGATATACAGACTTCAAATATCTAAACGGACTGTACTATACTAATATGTACCCTGTTGTTGTCCTTGGGGCCACCAGAAACTGGCCGGACCTTCGTCAGGAACAAAGTACCCGTGCTGAAAAGAATGGTTCAAGGTCGGACAAGAACATCTCTCTCCAACAACCAGCGGCATGTCTCTGACCACACGGACTGAACGCTGTGCTTTGTGTCACACAAGGTTTGGTTGTGAAAACTGCTGACACTGCACTGAACACAAAAAGTGAATGGTAAATGCATACATGCTACAATGATGATACATAATGTATGCCTCTTCGCGCCTTAAGCAGACTGGAAGTGAGCGCTGGATGCAACAGCACTGCACGGTGCAAAAGAGGCCTGTGTAGATTAGACCAAATGCAAGATTAAGCTGAAAACAATATTTAAAACGCACACTGGACACAATACACAGTCACAGGCATAAAAAAACAACAACTGTTAATGCATGCAACATCTGACACATAAACAGTCTGCACACAAGCAGGCACGCAGGCACACACACACACACACACACACACACACACACAATGTGTATATGCACTGGCACATGCACACACACACAAAAACTCTTGCACAATGTGTGCAGACACAGTGGCACATCAAACACATGTTCAATGTGCAGAAGGGCAAGAAGATGAAAAAGACACACACTGCAAAGGCACCTCGTACACAACTGTTACAGGTAACGCATATTCTAATTCCACAAGACTAACAAAACAGCACCACAAAGTTATCTCAACCCCTGCTTCTTGCCTAGATCTTCCACACAGAAAAGTAATTAGAAGTGTACTATTCTGCATCTCGCAAACACATAATTGTCTGTAACTCGGTGTCACAGACGCAAGCGGCGCAAACACTTAATTGACTCACATTCACATCAGGAAAATAGGTCAGTAGCCAAACCAGTACTGATGGTACATATGCTGAAGCTTAATACCATGATAGAGGTTACCATCATACAAAGCTTCAAAACACCTGCAAAAGATGCCTCTAAATTAATTTTCTTTTAAAGCAAATATTAAGCTGTTTGTAATTATCTCCCCTGATGGCTAAAGGTACTAAAACTAAAAGAACTGTATCAAAGTTGCGTGCTTGTAATAAACCACAGTCACACCAAGTTTAAGCTGGATGAGATCAAGTCACACTTTCTTTTTGACACAACTGTAACGTTACCATTCGCAGTCACAAAACTGGTACTGAAACAAGTACTAAGTCCAACAGAGGTTATCAGGAAGGGCAGACTGAAGGCTCTCACCCAAAGCTAACAAAGCCGTTTTTGTACAGCCAGAAACACATCAATCACCTCTTGCCTTACGCACATGCCCAAGTCATGAAGAGTACCTGGTCAAGGTCCTCAAAGTGGTATGCAAGTGAAAAGCTCCCTGGAGGTTATCATCCTGTGAAGCTTGGAAGATGCCCCTCAATCTCTGGACAAAGCCAGCATCCAACTCAAAGACCATGCCACAGCTGGCTAGACTGATCATTACATGGGCTTGCATCGTTTTTTCAGCAAGTGAACAACACATCATAAGCATAAGCACACCGGCATGCTTGTACATGCGCACAGACGTACAAGCACATACACAACACACACACACACACACGTACAAGCACACACACACATACACACTCACACACATACAAGCGCACACACAACACATACACACACACACACACACAGTTTGATGGTCAGCTCTGCAACATGAACTAGAAACTACAGAATGACAGTCAACAGGACATTGCAGCGACAACTACACTAAGTCTGCACTCAACCCACATCATCCAAGTTCCTGACCGCAGCATCCCTGATCTAGCTACCACACCAACACAAGATTCATCCCTCACAACTCGAGCTGGTTCTCTGCATCAAGTCTTCGAATTAAATGCAGAGGGCTGCAGCACCACCACAGGTAGGAGTCAGCCCCACAAACTCTGTGCTGTGCTGCGTCACCCAGAGGACTCAGTCTTGTAGTTGCACTCCATGTCACCCTACCGTCCTGCACTCAAAGTCACGCTCCAGGCTAAATCCTGCACTCCAAGTCATCATGATCATACTGGCTCCATCCTGCGCTCCAAGTCATCTCACAGCCTCAGCAGCCAGCTACAGCCTAGGACGAGAACTGCCGAGGAGCACGGCCACAGTTGAGCAGATCTGGGGTGCTGCCACGGAGTCGCTCCTTCTGCACCCAGGCCTGGAGGCCCTGGGCCGGGGCCAGTGGCAAGTCCTTGTGGGAGGGGCAGAGCTGATCCCAGGCGGAGGGCCGGGGATCGGGTTGCTGCCCGCTGATCGCCAGCAGAGCCTTGAAATGCTCGAGGTCCCCTGCGCCCCCAACCGTGTGGCGCCGCTTGCTGCCGGCTTTTCCCCGCCCTGTCCCCTCCCCTGTCGCCGTGGCGGCAGGCAGAGCCGCTGAGCTGGGCGGCGGTGAGGCGACGCCGGGGCTGACGGAGCCAGACTGGCCAGTGACACTCTTGCGGCCGCTGCCGTCTGCCCGCGCCGTGCTTCCTTCGCTGCTGCCGGGGCCTGAGCGCCGCACGCCTTCGTCCTTGCCTCTGCCCCCATCCCTGTGAGTGAGGCGTGCCAAGGCTGCGTTGACCTCCATCTTCTCCGACTTGCTGATGGGGCGGAAGTCAGGCTGGGCCTGGCGGGTGCCTGGACCGCCTCTCCCCGAGGAGGCTGTGGTGACACCTTCGTCGCGCCCCAACGACAACTTTCGCGGCTGAGTCAGCACCACACTAGCCGATCGGCTCTCTGCTCGCGGAGAGCGCGACAGGAAGCTGTAGAAGTCCGGCAGAGGCTTGCGCCAACCGTGCATGGCAGTAGCATTCGAGGAGTTGGAGGAGGAGGACCCGGCCGTGCCCCACTCAAAGCGCGAGGCGATGCCCACCTTGGTGTCGCTCTTCGTTGCACGGTGCAGGCTGGGGTCTCTGAACCCCGCTTCCCTGCTCCAACCCCAGTCTTGGGGCGCACCGCCATCCACTCCCTGACCCCCCTCTGCCTGCGCACTGCGAGACACCTCGCCGGAAACCCGCACTCCAGAGTGTCTGGAGTGGGAGTGCGAGAGGCGGGAGTGTCGCGAGGACAGGCGGTACTTGGGGTTCAGCAGGATCTGCAGCTTCTGGTCGAAGGTGGTGGTAAGGGAGGTGAGGAGGTCCGACCCGTCCTCCGAGTCAGACGACCCACCCCCTTGCTGCTCGTGGCCCAGCATGTCCAGCAGCGAGTCCAGCGAGCCGTGACGCAACCCTCCGCTGCCCAGCCGCCCGCGCCCTGAAGCCTGAACGTCTCTGAATGGCGCATCCACCATATTCTCCAGTGAACCTGTGCGGGAGAACTGCGAAGCAGCCGGCGGCACCTCGACCAAGTTCTCCAGCGAGGCCGGCCGCAGTAGAAAGGGGTCCCGCGTGTTGGCCACGCTGACAAAGTACTTGCCCCCACCCCCCTGCTCACGAGTCCTGCTGTCCACAGTCCTGGGGGTCACAGCCGCCAGTGAGGCTCCCTCACCCTGCTCCCTGAACATCAAGGCAAAGTCCGACTTGGAGCCGGGCTGGTAGCGAGACGAGTTTCGAGACCAGGCAGAGACCTCCCTGCCTGCGGTAGCTGAGGTGGAGGCGGACCATGCCAGGATGTCCTCCACCGACTGCGTGTCCTCCATCTCCAGGTCGCGCTGCGAGCGCTGCAGTTCACGTTCGATCATCTGCTGCTGGCGCCGGCGCCGCTCCATGTCTCGCTGCCGCTGCTCCTCCAGCCGGCGGATGGTGCGCGCCTCTTGCTCCAGTCGCTTCAACCAGTCCAGTGTCTCACGCCCCACCCATCCGCCCACTACCTCATCGCTGCGCTCCAGCAAAGCATCGTCCGACATCTGGCGGCTCCGACTAGCGTAGTGCAGTCGCTCCTCCCAGTCCAGGAAGTCTGGTTCTGATGTGGCCAGGGGAGCCGTGGTGCGCTGATCCAAGCACTCCTCCGACGCACTGAAAGCACAGACAACATTTCTGCAGAAGAGGCAAGACTTGCATGGTCTATGACAGTGTCAGCCAGGTGCATGCACATACCCGAAAATATGACAGACAGTTAATAACCTGATATTACGTGCCTTGACTTGGGCCGTGTCACAGTGCTGACAGTGACACCAGCAAAAACAACCAAGGCTACATTAAAAAGTTCTACTGCACTGCACAGTTACGTGAGGACTGTCTTCAGCCATGACAAGCCCTCTGCATAAAACCATCCCACCCTCCACAAACTGAGATAAATCCTCCAAAGGTGGCATGTGTCTGCCTATGTGGAGGGGTAATAAAAACAAATTAATAAACGGTCACACACAATCTTCTCACCCTATGGAATGCATTTGCTAATGTACCAGGTGACCCCCCCCCCCCCCTCCCCCATTCAGATGGGGAACACTACAACAACATGCCAGTCAACTGTAAAGGTCAGACAAAGGAAAAACATAATTTGTCAGATCATAAGTTTTATATCCTGTCTATGACTGATGTCACTTTATGTTTGAAGAGGATCAGGAAGGGGGGGAAAAAAGGGTACGTTAAATGAGGCAACAAAACAGAAAATTTAAACAACAGATGCCTGATAGTGTGTGAGGCATGCAAAGAAAGCTAGTACATCCTAACACACACCATGCCTAAAAGAGGGAACCTTTACTAGCTCTGGGTTCTCAGCAGAGGGGTCCGTAATTTCTGTCTGCAGCATCCCACAGTGGAAGGAAGGTGTCAGAGGTTTGCGTTTGAGGACAAGAGTTCTAACACAGCTGCGAGACAGGTGAAAGTGGACGATCCCTCTGCTGATCGTAACACGCTGATGTGCCTGAGACAGCAAGAACATAACTGGTTTTAACTCCCAGTGAACCTTGTAGGTCATATCAAGGTGAACACCTGACAGAAGTGGTGAGAGAGGTCTGTGACCTTAGCGAGAGGGGTCTTCTGCTGAACTAAACATGCTGAGGGACCTGAGTCTGTGACTTTGGTGAGAGGGGTCTGTGGCTGAACTAAACATGGTGACATACATGACAGAAGAGGCCAGAGAGATCTGTGTCTTTAGTGAAAGGGGTCTGTGGCTGAACTAAACATGGTGACATACATGACAGAAGAGGCCACAGAAATCTGTGTCTTTAGTGAGAGGGGTCTGTGGCTGAACTAAACATGGTGACATACATGACAGAAGAGTGAGACAGGTCTATGACTTTGGTGAGAGGGGTCTGTGGCTGAACTAAACATGGCAACATACCTGACAGAAGCGGTGTGATGGGTTTGTGACTGATGAGAGGGCTTTGCAGCTGAATTAAACATAGCAACATACCTGACAGAAGAGGCAAGAGGGGTCTGTGACTGATGAGAGCAGTCTGCAGTTGAACTAAACATGCCAACATACCTGACAGAAGAGGTGAGCGAGGTCTCTGATTTTGGTGAGAGTGGTTTGCAGCTCAACTAAACATGCTGACATACCTGAGCAAAGAGATGTTGGGAGGTCTATGATTTTGGTGAGAGTGAGTGGTCAGCAGCTCAACTAAACATGATGACATACCGGAGAGAAGAGGCGAGAGGGGTCTGTGGCTGATGAGAGGGTTCTGCAGCCAAGCTAAACATGCCGACATACCTGAGAGAAGAGATGTTGGGAGGTTTATGATTTTGGTGAGTGGTCTGCAGCTCAACTAAACATGCCAACATACCTGACAGAAGAGGTGAAAGGGGTCTGTGGCTGATGAGAGGGCTCTGCGGCTGAACTAAACATGCCGACATACCTGAGAGAAGAGGTGAGGGAGGTCTGAGACTTGGTCATCGCTACTGCCCTAGAAACAGCTGCATCAACGCTTCTCTCCTGGTACCTGCCATCCCCCACGTCCGCTGTGCACTGGCTGAGTGCAGCCGTGGTGGTGGTGGTGGTGGTGGCAGCGGCAGTGGTGTCGATGCTGTGCTGACTGAGGGTGGAACCGAAGTCCAGCGAGTCTGTGCTCTTGTTCTGCTGGCGCAGCTTGAGCTTCTTGTTGGCGGCAGTCACAATGGAAGAGATTATCTCCTTGGTGTTGATAGCAGAGTCTGCATCTTCTGCAACAACAGGCAAGCACAGTGAGTGCACAATCAACCTAAAAGTCCTGAACACGCATGAACTGGGGGAGCTGTACGCATTTTTGATGACACGCGTCATCCCTCACAATCACAGCTGGATGCATTTTTGATGACATTCATCACCTTTCACAATCAACAGCTACCCTCAAGATCAAACTCAGTTGGGGTTTTTTGGTCTGATTTTCTTTTTTTGTTTTCTTCGATGTTTCCGGATTAAATGTTGAGGCACACTCTGCAAATGTAACAGTTTGACTAATTTTGGCTAATATAGTAATGACCATGTAATATTTGAGAACAGGTGCAAAGTTGAAGTGAATCCCAAACCACCATATCTTTGCATCTATTTTTATGGTGTACACTTGGCATTCAGGTAAGACCATATGTGGTGGGCAGATTTTGTCGGAGAAATTGAGCCAGTTCAGGACAAGAATCAGAGATAATCATAATAGATGATTTATGGCACCCCATCTTGAATAAGCCTGGAGTGCTTACAAAGACATAAAGATATGCTCACTTTATTAAACCCCCCCACCCCCCCCCCCCCACCACACACACACCCCTCCCCCCACACACAAACAAAACCAAAAAAACTCAGGCCTTCATTATACCCTACATTAACAGTCTGGCACTGGCATATTTATACCCTACATTAACAGTCTGGCACTGGTCAAGTCTGACAAGCTGTGAGCTGCCTGTCACCATGAAAGCATGTCTGAATTTTGTGCTAAGCTGACACAACAGCACAGACCGACTGAAAAAGATAAAAGCACAAGGAGTTGTGAGGTTCATTTCCTGACTTGTCCAAAATGAACGTGTCCAGCTGTCAAGAAAGAAGGAGGGCCAGCAGAAGCTGTGGACCTTACCGTCGTCATCGCGAGGCACGCGGGTGTCGGTGATGGAGGGCTGGGTGTGTTCACCCGAGTCCATGGGTACGTAGTGGTCCTGCGTCCAGTTGCTGAAGAACCAGTCATTCTGCACACAACACATCACAATGGGTGAAAGACCACCCTGATGGAAGACTGTGTTGATGAAAGACCACCCTGATGGAAGACTGTGATGATGAAAGACCACCCTGATGAAGACTGCGCTGACGAAAGACCACCCTGATGAAGACTGCGCTGACGAAAGACCATCCTGATGAAGACTGCGCTGATGAAAGACCACCCTGATGGAAGACTGTGCTGATGAAAGACCACCCTGATGGAAGATTGCACTGATGAAAGATCACCCTGATGGAAGACTGCTGATGAAAGACCACACTGATGGAAGACTGTGCTGATGAAAGACACCCTGATGGAAGACTGTGCTGATGAAAGACCACCCGATAGCAGACCACCCTGATGGAAGACCACTCCTGATGAGACTACCTTAATGAAAGACCACCCTGATGGAAGACCACCCTGATGAAAGACCACTCTTATGAGAGTCCACCCTGACGAGACTACCTTAATGAAAGACCACCCTGATGGAAGACCATTCTGATGAGAGACCACCCTGATAAGAGACCACCCTGGAGGAAGACCACCCTGATGATAGAGACCATCATAATGAAAGACCATCCAGCTGGAAGACCAGCTGAAGACCACCCAGATAAAAAAAAACACTCTCATATCAGACCACCCTGATGAAAAACAACTCTCATACAGACCACCCTGACGAAAGTTCATCCTGAGGAGAGACCACCCCTATTTTGAGACCACCTTTGGTAAAGCCTTTCTCTACGCTGAAAAGTACTCTGAAGGGAGAGCAAGGTGATGCCCTCATTTCTATAGCGCATGATCCCTAGCCAAATCTAAGACACAATGCACTGTACAGAAAGATGCAGAAAAATGTATAACATAAACAAAGGACAAAATAAAAAAGGTTTTGGGCCATTAGGAAAACAAAGACTACTGTGGATAAACCTCCTTCGTCAACAAAGAACCCAAAGTTTCTCGGCCTGTTGACTTCCTGCTGTGTCCAGCGAAAATATCTTCCTCCTACCCTCTCCAAGTTCTGAGTAAAAGACGAGAGCACAGAGCACAACCAATTATCTACAGCAAGCATTTAGCCCTGTCTCGCTGTAAATTTACCACTGGACAGTTTGGCTGAAGATTTTGCATATCAATATTCTTGAAGCCAAAAGAATACCTACAGAAAAAACTTCTTGTTTTTCAAAACAGGGGCAGGGAAAGAAGCATTAAGTACTAGATCCCAGACTTTTGTTTTTAATAAGTCATCCAGGCTCTCTAGGAACTCACATGCAGAATGATGCTCTCGATGATGCGACACTGATCTGACATGTCTGTGACCAGTGACACAGTGTCATCCTCCACTTTCCGAATCAGTGTAGGGCCAAACATAATGGCAAGGTTCTTGGCATCCATCTGAAACCCGTAAAAATACTGTTAGTGCAAAGTCACAATGGTAATTTCATCCATCAAAGTTGGTCTACACAACAGCAACATGAGTGCTGAAGTGCTCTAAGCATCTGAGTGTCTTGCAGCATACTGACCTTGTTGGACTGTCCATGAGTGGTAACAATGCTGAAGTGTTCAGTCAGATATCTGACGGTCTCATGCACTGACCTTGTTGGACTGTCCATGAGTGGTCACAATGCTGAAGTGTTCAGTCAGATGTCAGAAGGTCTCATGCACCAACCTTGTTGGACTGTCTATGAGCAGCAACAATGCTGAGGTGTTCAGCCAGATGTTTAAATGTCTGGTGCAGACCTTGTTGGACTGTCCATGAGCAGCAACAATGCTGAGGTGTTCAGCCAGATGTTTAAATGTCTGGTGCAGACAATGTTGGACTGTCCATGAGCAGCAACAATGCTGAGGTGTTCAGCCAGATGTTTAAATGTCTGGTGCAGACCTTGTTGGACTGTCCATGAGCAGCAACAATGCTGAGGTGTTCAGCCAGATGTTTAAATGTCTGGTGCAGACCTTGTTGGACTGTCCATGAGCAGCAACAATGCTGAGGTGTTCAGCCAGATGTTTAAATGTCTGGTGCAGACCTTGTTGGACTGTCCATGAGCAGCAACAATGCTGAGGTGTTCAGCCAGATGTTTAAATGTCTGGTGCAGACAATGTTGGACTGTCCATGAGCAGCAACAATGCTGAGGTGTTCAGCCAGATGTTTAAATGTCTGGTGCAGACCTTGTTGGACTGTCCATGAGCAGCAACAATGCTGAGGTGTTCAGCCAGATGTTTAAATGTCTGGTGCAGACCTTGTTGGACTGTCCATGAGCAGCAACAATGCTGAGGTGTTCAGCCAGATGTTTAAATGTCTGGTGCAGACCTTGTTGGACTGTCCATGAGCAGCAACAATGCTGAGGTGTTCAGCCAGATGTTTAAATGTCTGGTGCAGACCTTGTTGGACTGTCCATGAGCAGCAACAATGCTGAGGTGTTCAGCCAGATGTTTAAATGTCTGGTGCAGACCTTGTTGGACTGTCCATAAGCAGCAACAGTGCTACGGTCATTTAGCCAGGTGCTTGGACACCTCATACCATGCTGACGCTCTCAGATTTTCTCCGACTACTATACACAAGCAGCAACGGTGATAAAGTGATCAACAGGTGTCTGAAGGTCTCATAATGGTACCGTACTGCACTGACCTTGCTAGCCTGACCATGAGCAACAACTGTGCTGAGGTGTTCGGCCAGGTGTTTGGACACCTCAACAATGCACTGACCCTGTTAGCCTGACCATGAGCAGTGACAGTACGGAGGTGTTAGCCAGTGTCTGAAGGTCTCATAATCATACAATACTGCATTGACCTTATTGGCCTGACCATGGGCAGCGACAGTGCTAGGTGTTCGGCCACGTGTTTGAAGGTCTCATAATCATACAATACTGCATTGACCTTGTTGGCCTGACCATGGGCAGCGACAGTACTGAGGTGTTCCGCCAGGTGTCTGAAGGTCTCATAATCATACAATACTGCATTGACCTTGTTGGCCTGACCGTGGGCAGTGACAGTGCTAGGTGTTCGGCCAGGTGTTTGAAGGTCTCATAATCATACAATACTGCACTGACCTTGTCGGCCTGACCATGGGCAGTGACAGTGCTAGGTGTTCGGCCAGGTGTTTGAAGGTCTCATAATCATACAATACTGCACTGACCTTGTCGGCCTGACAATGGGCAGCAACAGTGCTGAGATGTTTGGCCAGGTGTCTGAAGGTCTCATAATCATACAATACTGCACTGACCTTGTTGGCCTGACCATGGGCAGCGACAGTGCTGAGGTGTTCGGCCAGGTGTTTGAAGGTCTCGTAGTGGTGCTCTGGCAGTGTGTGCAGCAGGCGCTTCAGCTTCAGCATGCGCTTCTCTGGGTTCGGGTTCCTGTTGGCTTCAATGAACGCGTCATAGAGATCTGCACATCAACAAAAACCAAATCCAGCTTACTGCGAACACTTCTTAAAGTTACAGCTGACTAGTTTTCATAAATCATTCTGTACATTTTTTAAACCACTTTTCAAACCTTGTATCAGGTGACATGTCCCTACCTTCCACACTACAGCTAGTTAACGTCCAGACAAGGTCAACTTTTCAGCAAATCTGGATTCTAGCCCTCGCCATGCACATGCAAGTTTCCTGAACAGCCTTGAAAGAGCTGTCAGAAGAATGTCTGATTACCAATCTGTCAGTCTGTTAAAAAAAATGGTTGCTAAGCTTTAGGTGTTAGTGTGTGCAAGCAGGTTGCAGAGGGGAAAAAAGTCTCACCTGGCGTGACAAGAGGTTGAGGCAGCTTGCGGAAGAACGCTTTCAACAGTGAGCTGACCACGTTGACATCCAACCACTTGTCATTGTCCATGTTCATGTTCTCTATCCCTCGATTCAGCTCTTCTTGCATGTGTGACACAGCCACCGAATTTCCGGGGACACGATACACTCCAATGACATCCAGTCCGCGGGCCTCCACAATGCGAGTACACAGCTCCACAATGAGAGGAACAAACTGCAAACACACACAGACACACCCATGTCACCTTTGCTTTACATGAAGGGCAATGTCATGAGAGCTGTTAAAACCACTGGCCTCCATCAAATAATACTCTGTACTGGATAAGGTGCGACAACTGTAAATCTTAATTCATGTTATTGCAATACAAAAACATTAATGTTCAAGTGACACATTCAAAGAACATAAGAACACAAGAAAAAAGAGAATATGATAATAACAAGGCAAAACCTAACACAAGGCAAGATCTCAGCTGAAGTTACACACACACTCACACACATGCACACACACACACACACACACATGCGTGCGCACACCCACTCACCCACACACGCAAATTTTCATCAGAAGTTACTCTCTCACTCACATGCACACACACACACACACACAGAGGAACACTCTTCAAAGGCAATTGTATTTGTGTTCACCACATCTGCACACATGCACAGGCCCTGCTGTTTGTCGGCACACATAAGTCTGTACTGTGAAAAGAGCTGTAAAACATCTGGGTATGCACGGAAGTCTGCCCACCCCCCACACTTACTGACACACACACTGACCTCAAGGTTGGGCAAGGGGAAGACCCCTTCACCCCCCCCAACCAAAGTCTCACACACTGACCTCACTGTTGGGTGAGGGGAAGCAGTCTTCCAGGGGGACACCAAATGTGGCACTTTGAGAGGTCATCTTACCCCCCCCCCCCCCCCCCCCCCCACCTTGAGCCTCACACACCAACCACTGACTTCATTGTTGGGTGAGGGGAAGCAATCTTCCAGGGGGACACCAAATGTGGCACTTTGAGAGGTCTTCTTCCCCCACCCTGAGCCTCACACACCAACCACTGACCTCATTGTTGGGCGAGGGAAAGCAGTCCTCTAGCGGGACGCCAAAGGTGCACTTGGAGATGTCCTCAACCTCCTCCAGCAGCGCCTGGTCATCCGCCGCCTGCTTCTTGAAGCTGCGTGGCATGATGCGTCCCTTCCAGCCTCCCTTCTTCCCGCTGCTCTCCTCTGAAGCCCACAACCAACACACTTCACTGAGCCAGCCAGGGCACAAGAGCACAGACCGCTGAACAAAAGAAGCGGAGGGGGTGGAGGGAGGAGGTAGAAGGTATGAGGGAGGAGGTAGCAGGTGCCAGGGTGGGGGTGGAGGGAGGAGGTAGAAGGTGTGAGGGGGAGGGGTGGCGGTGGGGAAGTGGACAGGATGGAGGGAGGAGGTAGAAGGTGGAGGGAGGGGGTGGTGGTGGGGAAGTGGAGGGGATGGGGGGGAGGTAGAAGGTGCGAGGGAGGGGGTGGGGTGGGGAAGTGGAGGGGATGGAGGAGGTAGAAGGTGGGGAGGGAGGGGTGGAGGGAGGAGGTAGAAGGTGGAGGGAGGGGGTGGTGGTGGGGAAGTGGAGGGGATGGAGGGAGGAGGTAGAAGGTGGCGAGGGAGGGGGTGGTGGGGGAAGTAGAAGGGGAGGGAGGAGGTGAAGGTGGGGAGGGAGGGGTGGAGGGAGGAGGTAGAAGGTGCGAGGGAGGGGGTGGTGGTGGGGAAGTGGAGGGGATGGGGGGGAGGTAGAAGGTGGGGAGGGTGGGGAGTGGAGGGGAGGAGGAGGTAGAAGGTGGGAGGGAGGGGGTGGAGGGAGGAGGAGAAGGTGGAGGGAGGAGGGAGGAGGTAGAAGGTGGAGGGAGGAGGTAGGAGGTGGGGAAGTGGAGGGGATGGAGGGAGGAGGTAGAAGGTGTGAGGGAGGGGGTGGCGGTGGGGAAGTGGAGGGGGTGGAGGGAGGAGGGAGAAGGTGTGAGGGAGGGGATGGAGGGAGGAGGTAGAAGGTGCGAGGGAGGGGTGGCGGTGGGGAAGCGGAGGGAGGAAGTAGAAGGTGTGTGGGAGGGGGTGGAGGGAGGAAGTAGGTGTGAGGGAGGGGGTGGTGGTGGGGAAGCGGAGGGAATGGAGGGAGAAGGTAGAAGGTGCGAAGGAGGGGTGGCAGTGGGGAAGCGGAGGGGTGGAGGGAGGAGGTAGAAGGTGGGAGGGAGGGGTGGAGGAAGTAGGCAGAGGGATGGGGAGTGGAAAGGACAGAGGATGGCATGAGGCAGGGGAGCCTGTTTAACTTACTTTGAAAATGACCCGCACTAGTAAGCTTGTTCCCCTATAACCCTCCTCCACCTCCATTACAATTCCTAGAATCATCAGACACACCTCACTATACGGCAGTCTCCCCACATACCACAACCCAGACTCATTTCCTTCACCAGCGGACAGTCATGTTCTACCACAGTCAAGACACACCTAACTGCAGCAACATCCAACAGCTCAGAATCATTTCTGTGAACTCTTACTCATCAAAGGGGCCAAGCTGATGTACTTGAGTGAGAGAGAAAATCTTCCAGTAAACTAAAAAATGTTTGAAAAAAACCTTTGGGCACAGCCCCACCTGAGTCCGTCAGTAGGCTGAGCATTCTCTCCTGGTGAAATAATTCAATCTCCATTCTCCTGGTGAAATAATTCAATCTCCATTTTCCTGGTGAAATAATTCAATTTCCATTCTCCTGGTGAAATAATTCAATCGCCATTCTCCTGGTGAAATAATTCAATCTACATCTTCCAAGGCACCCAGAAAGGGGAAAGTATGCAACCTAAATTAACTAAACTCTAATTTTGTTAAAGTGAAATACAAGACAGCATGTCACTCAAACTTCAGCCTAAATAAGCCAATTATTTAATGTGACTTTCAAACTGACTGCATTTTTTTCACCCCACCCCCACCCCCCACATTCCCAAGTACCTGCAGTACTGCACCATGTCCTGAAACTCGATAGGACAGCACATGAAACTTCTCAATAAAGAAGTCTGCAAATTAATCACATTAAATCAGTCTTTCCACATTTGACAACAGCCTTCAACAAGCCAGACCTGGGCTTCAAAGATTGTGATGGCCAGACTGCAGCTTTCTGGCATATCGTTTGCAATAGGAATAAAGACACATGCATGCATATTTCCAAACAAAGGTATTATTGGAACTTCTGGCAAACTTGCACACTGGTCCAGGCCAAAAGAAAGGAGCATGCACAGTGGCACCCTTCTTTTAAGACGGCCCTCAAACCAAGCAAAAACAGTTCCAAAACAGGTGCGGTCCTTGATGTTGGGTTCCTTTATGTGGAAGCATGCAGGAAAGGTTTCAGAGAAAGACTGGTGGTCAACTGTCAGGGTGGTCTTCTGCCAGGGGCTGTACCTGAGCAAAACCTGCATCCATCAAAACACCGAGAACACTCAGGCCTGTGCTCTCACCTGGTTTCTTGCGTCGCACACTAGGAGAGTGAGGGAACTTTCCCTTGAAGGAAATCCCAGTCAGCTTCTTGGCTTTGTCCTTGTCCTTCTCTTTTTCCTTCTCCTTCTCTCGGTGAGCAGTCTGCGGTGATATCTGCACGACTGTTCCCTCCCCCTGTGTGCTGGCTTTTCGACGTATCAACTCAGCGCTGCCAATGCCCTCCTCCTGTTGATGCACACCAGGATCACACACACGTGTTAGCAGAGAGATAAGATAGGATAGAATACAACATTATCTGCACTGCCCTGTTAAAGGAAACTTGCCTTCATATGTGTAAAATACAGAAGCAATAGAGACAGGGAGACAGACTGAAACAAACGCACACACACACACACACACACACACTCACGCATGCATGCACGCACATACATACACACACACACACACACACACACACACACACACACACACACACACACACACACACACACACACACACACACAGGCAAACAGATGATCTTATCAACATCCTCCTGAGCCAGGCCCAATGTCAATTATTACCTGAAAAATAATGAAACATTAAACCAACATGTGTACAAAACTACTCCACCTTGTTAAGATACCAGGATCACAAAAATCATCACTAGGTGGAAATCATGCACTGCAGACTAGAGATCTACATTTGTGGCAGCTGCAACATCAGCATCACTGGAGAAAATAAGATTCAGTCATAACATCACCACACAAGCAAAGTCTGCATTATTTCTTGGTGTTGGATGCATTAAAAAAAACACGAAAAACACACATGACAATATACTTATATATATATGTACCCTACTTGATGACAAAAAGGTAGCCAATAGCAGCCAAGGATACAAAACAGTCAAACCAAATAGTATTACAAACTTATTCTGCAAACCACCAGCCATCCCAACAAGGACAACAGCATACTGTCATCCACAAAAACAATTCATATTATATATATGCAACTGGCAAAATAAATAAAAATAAATATTCCCTGATGCCATTAACCTGCAAAAGCTCTCTACATCTGTACCCACTGTATCAGTGTCAAGGTCAGTAGCCAGGCACCTCAAACCTCAAACACCTGCATCTAGATCAGGATCCCAAACTGAAAATGCAACTCACATCATTGTCGGGGTTGTTGTTGGTCTTGATGGCTTGAATCCATGACATCATGGTGCCTTTATCCTCTGCTTGCAACAGGTACACAGACTCGGAGTACGTGGTCAGACGGAAGACATGCTTGCGCTTGCGGCTGTAGTCATGGGCGATGTCCACCAGACAAGACTTGATGGAGATGGGCGGTTCTTCAAAGCTGAACGTTGGCGGCTGTTAAAAGGTGAGAAACAAGTTCATTGTTAGAAATCACCTGACTTTGATTCAGTTGGTTAGCTCGTTACTTCTTGGATTTTAACATTCAGTCAACCACACTGGGTCACCCCAGGATGAACATGAGTGTCTGAAATTAAACTTTCCCACAAAACAACTTTACACTGGGGCAAAGAAGAAGTCACCACATCACACTCACAGACAGCTCCACACACAATGCAACATAAACATACATTTATTCACAACTGGTGAAAGATTTGACCTCTTTCAGGAAAGCAAGAGGAGGCTAAATAAGTCAGTCATAGGCACACTAGTGCAAAAGAAGAGAGAAAGCATAGCGCTACCCCATCAGACAATGTGTACCGACTGATTTTGTGTTACATTTTCCCAAACTGTCATTTTTCTGTATGGCACTCTTGGTCTTGTATAAATAAGAGGGTTCTAATACATTAGAAATATATGTACACTTACTGCAGTGAAAGCCTATAGTGTCTTAATTTTCTTAAAACCTGAACTAAACAAATAACTGCTAAGAACCAAACAAGCAGTTATTTGTGAACAATACAGGGTTCAGTTTGGAAGAACCTGACGACACCAACTTCTGGCCAACTCACGTTACATCCTTCCCTGCGATCCTTGATCAGGAAGAGCGCGTGACCCCTCAGGACAGCCCACACCTGTTTCCACGACCGGTCGCTGCATTTCTGCACACATATACCACCAATGCAAGCCATGCCAGGCATGTTCATCAATCAGAATTATCATCAACACAACAATTTACAACAATCAAGATGGCATTTTATAAAATACTCTCCTTTCTCTGCTTTCAAACATACCATCAATGTAACATGTAAATAAACAAAATTTAAATGAACTGTATAATTCAACGTAAGACATATACTTAAAGAAGCAAAAAAAAGTGGTTTTAGCAAATTGCAATTATAGCTAAAAACAAGTTAATAACAACATAACATATGCACACACACATGCATGCATGCCTGCACTCATGCATGCATGTACACACACACACACACACACACACACACACACACACACACACACACACACACACACACACATTTTTGACCTGGCATCAAAAAACAACTTCCACTCCACATTTAAATGAAACAATGATAAGTGATATTTCACACCCCAGTCCACCTGTTTAAATGAAAAAAATTGTGATATTTCACACCACAGTCCACCTGTTTAAATGAAACAATGGTAACTGATATTTAAGACCACAATCCACCTGTTTAAATGAAACAGTGATAAGTGTTAATTCACACCAGTCCACCTGTTTAAATGAAACAGTGATAAGTGTTATTTCACACCACAGTCCACCTGTTTAAATGAAACAATGATAAGTGATATTTCACACCCCAGTCCATCTGTTTATAAACAAAACAATAAGTGATATTTCACACCACAGTCCACCTGCTTAAACAAAAACAATGATAAGTGATATTTCACACCACACAGTCCACCTGTTTAAACAAAACGATGCTAAGTGATATTTCACACCCCAGTCCATCTGTTTATAAACAAAACAATAAGTGATATTTCACACCACAGTCCACCTGTTTAAACAAAAACAATGATAAGTGATATTTCACACCACACAGTCCACCTGTTTAAACAAAACGATGCTAAGTGATATTTCACACCACAGTCCACCTGTTTAAACAAAACGATGGTAAGTGATATTTCACACCACAGTCCACCTGTTTAAACAAAATGATGCTAAGTGATATTTCACACCACAGTCCACCTGTTTAAACAAAATGATCTAAGTGATATTTCACACCACAGTCCACCTGTTTAAACAAAACGATGGTAAGTGATATTTCACACCACAGTCCACCTGTTTAAACAAAATGGTGCTAAGTGATATTTCACACCACAGTCCACCTGTTTAAACAAAATGATGCTAAGTGATATTTCACACCACAGTCCACCTGTTTAAACAAAATGATGCTAAGTGATATTTCACACCACACAGTCAACCTGCACAGTCTCCTCTCACCTTGCCATCTGACATGGCCGTCTTGCACCACAGCGGCCCCTCGCGAGTGATGTCCGGCAGCGGACTCTCAGGCTGCTGCTGCTCTCCAACCCGACTGCGCTCCGTTGCCTCAACAATGCACGGTGTCTATGGCACACAGCGCACATTGGTAAGAATACAGCAGGTGGCGCACAGGATGTGCTGCATGCTCGTTGGCTCTACGCACACAGACTACACAACGTTAGATCGTGTCAAATAGGCAAGAAGTTTAACTCTGCTGTGTTGTGTGTGTCGCATTTTGTGTTGTGGTTTTCTTTCTTCATGTTGCATATATCATAGTGAACTGTCATAAGAATTCTTCTTCATATACTGTGCTGTATTGTATTTGAAATGTAATGCACATAATTATGTAATAAAACAACTTTTTGTTTATTAATTACTTTTTAAAGAAATTAAATCTAAGTTTGTTAGTTTGTGTGACCAGACATCAGCAAGGCACTCATTTTCTATGTATCTTTTACAGGAAAATGATAACAAGTTAGTTAGCACATGGATTTTTTGTGTCCTGTCAACCATACAGTGACACATAAGGACAAAAAAAATGACAGAAGACAGTGTCATTGTTTTTTGTACTTCAATGCATAAAGGATGACTGACAGTACCAAACCATCTTCAGAACAGATCAGCACAAAAGATTTTTTTAAATCAGTTTTCAAGCATATTACAATCAACTCACAGCAGTCTGGACCAACTGTTCCAGTAGATGCAATATTAATTCAATAGGAACACACGTGCTTCAGATGGCACCACAAAGACCATTATAAATCTATTTTTGTATCCTTAAACTTCATTCTGTTATATTATTAACCTTGTTATCATTATTGTTAAAATCATTAATATATATTGCCACTACATTTCTAGGCAGGATTATTGTTACTGATGCTGTTATCATCATCTTCATTGTCACTCTCATCATTACTTGCTTGTGTTATTGTACAACTATCATCTTTATAGCTCCGTTCTGAACAATGGAAAAAAGAGAAGAAAAAAAGAGAAAAAAACTCAAAATGTAATTCACTGTTATGTCTTATGATCTATAAACACATGCCCTGCATTCAGAGTTGCCCAAAACAGCAATGTTGTCAAACAAAATTTATTTCAAAATAATATGTCTGCACTGAAAATGGACTTGCAAGTGTAACTAAATTATCCCGTACATCCACAAAGGGTGTTTATGACAATGAAATCATTTGTTTGTACTGAAAATGAACTTGCAAGCATGTAATCAATTATCATAAACATCCATAAAGCTTTATTACAATTACTTCTTCATGAAGGGGTACCGACAGGGTGTCAAAGCGTGTATTCAATTATCATGTACACCTATAAAGGTTGTTGTTTTTTAATACAAAAAAAAAAACAATTCATGAAGGGGAACTGACACGGTGCCACATATATGCAGAAAATAACCCCAAGAACCCAGAACTTTAAAGGTTCACTTTTTTTGGACAAGAGTTTGTCAAATTAGAACTCTGCATGCTTCAGGAACTCTGCCCTAGATATCTGCCTTCCATCCCTTTGCCCCCACTGAATTGGAGTGGATGAACTCGCAGGCACCCTACTTCCCTATATTTGAGCATGTGTACTGCAAATGCACTGGAAATGTGGAAGCTTAAAAATAAAACTATGTAAACTTTAAAGAGAGAAGATTATCAACCAGCAGCCCGTGTGACCAACATAATGAAATCTAGAAATGTGCTTCCTGAACTTTGTTTTTGATGTGACCATGGAACACCTCTGCAGTACAAGAATACATGTTGATTACAGAGAAATCACTGTAACATGCAGTGCAGAGAAGCACTAAAGTTTCGACTTAATTTCAAAATAGGCACACGCAGTCTGAATGTACCAAACCGTCATAGAAAAAAAACATATATTTATATATATGCAGCTTTTGTGAAAGAGCACACAAACCTATCTACAAACGGCTTAAGGGCAATAAATTTCTCATAGATCTGCACAGTGCCTCGAGTCATCCTCCCACTGCATACAGCAATACTGCAGGTAGCATGCAAGTCTACCTTTGTCACCTGTACAGCACACAAAAATAGGCCACACGGCAAAGTAACATAGCCCATCCTCCACATGCAACAGCCCTTTCACCCTGATGCGCTCTTTGCGTCCGATGGAGAGCTGAACATCATGTGACAGTCTCACCAGACTTCATGCTTCTTCAACCGCACTACAATTAATTTTACCACATGCTCAGCCAGTCACTTCTGTTTTCAGTAAGGAGAACTTTCAAAACAGGAGAGGAAAAAATCCTATTCCCCACTGTTGCATAAAATTGCCTTGGTACATCATGCCGGGATCAGACTAACAGAAGAAGTGCAAAGCCAGAATGGCATCCGCCAAGTCTATCAAATTACTTCCTCACGTGACTATGAAGCAGGCAAATCAGCTCATATTACTTTCCTCACAATCACTCGCTGTCAAAACCAACTCCTGGAACTCTCTGAGGAGGACACAATTAACATTTTGACAGGTGATGTTGGTACTACACAAGTCTTCTGATTTATTCTATGCTGCATAGGGTCCACTCAGATAGCTTCCCCAAGCACCTGGAAGACCATGGCAGCAGACCACAGTAGCTGAAAGCAGACCATCACAGAAGAAGAGCAGAGAATCGACAGAAGAGAAACGAGCAGTGGGAGGAGAGGAATGAATGGAGACGGCAGAGAGCAACAACAGCGCTCTCTCAGCCAGACCTGCAGCAAGAGCAAAAAGGCCCGTCGTTCTAGGATTGCACTGTGCAACAGACTGACCAGGCAATTTCCCATCATCCTCCAGGACGGATGGAGGCCAAGGACATGTTCTAGTTCTTGAACATAAAATCAAGTGTTCTAAAGTAACAGTCTTTTGCTGATCATTCTCCCAGCTGCAGCAGCACCCTGCCCCAACAACAGACTAGCGCCACTTGCGACCACTTCGTCTTTCAAGACCTGGCTCTGGAAAGCTCTTCGGTTTACCTGAATTCAGTGAATCCACGTGCTAAGATGACTCCTTTGTTACAGACCGGCATGGCTTTATTCAGAAGGCTGTCTTCAGCATACAGTTCTACTGCATTGCTACTTCTGTCCCACCCTACACACCCCCCCACACACACACACCCTGTTTTGTACCCTCCCCCTTCCTCCTCTTCAACCCCCTTTTCCTAACGTTATAAAAGAAAAAACTAGTTCTACTGATTTGGTAAATACTACTCACAAGTCTGTTGATGATACCACCACACGGGGCACCGACAGAAGGAAAACACAAAAGAAAGAAAAAAAATCAGTTGTGAGGTAATCAAACGGTGACAAAAAGTCAAAACAAAAGGCTGGATATGGATACATATACATGTACATATATATATCATATATATGTATATATATACACCATACAGATATCAGTATACATTACAGTGTTAGCACTCACTACTTTACATTCCACCACATCAGCCATACCTGGTGATATGAAAACGCATAATCAATCATGCACATACAGGTGAACCTCAATTACAATACACCACTGACCGCTAAGGGTGGGGAACAAGCCTGGATCATTTCATGACAAAAAATTAACCTGTTATAAATTTTCTCCGTGAGGCAGAACATGAAAGGAAGGAGGACATGGCGAAAGACTGCACTCCAACTCGTATGAGCAAAAACAGAACGCGTAACACAATGAAAACGTTCTTTTTCCCTTTTAACTGAGGTTCATCTGTAATCAAACTGTCAATGACTGTTAAACAACAGAGCAATCTGATCAGCCACCATTGTGCCAGCTAATCAGTCAATAATAATCAAAGTATTTTTTAGTCTCAAGCCTTTGTGAGCAAACACAATAACACTGCCAGTTTCAGAAGTCGCACATCAAAGTGACTGACAAAACAAGAGCATCAAATTGGAAATTAAATCTGTCAGCAAGAATAAATCAGATCTTGCCTCTTTTACTTTTCTCTCCTTTTTTTCATCCCCCCCCCCCCCCCCCCCCCCCCCCCCCCCCCCCCCCCATCAAAAAATTGGTTTACCTACAAGAGGTCTCATGCTTACATTCTTTGGTCTTCAAAATGATCCATGCGGACACTTTTTGTAAATGACTGCATACCTACTATGCAGAGCAAGTTCAAACTGTTGCTTCTAATGTATCTTGTCCACCAACATTTGCCAAGAACCTTTCAGGCACAATGGCCAGCATTTCTGTTGCACCATCATGCAGTCAACAGAATGCATGCTGTGTGCAGAAAAACTACGCAGTATGCACCCAACAAAAACTGCGGCCATTAGAATCAGGTTGAACTGCCATTCATCAGCACAAGTGTCAGTAGTACCAAACAACACACACAGGGTTAATCATGAACATCAAACAGATTAAAAGCAATCAGCAGGCAGTCAGTACAGGGTGGCTGGCCGACTGCGGCTTTGGGGTGGGGGGTGGGGGTTGGGGTGGGGGGGGGTGTGCACTCCACACACCCACACACACACACCTGTTCACCAAAGAAGTTCTTCAGTTTGTTCAAACTGTACTGACGCACCGGTGAGGAGTACCTGTTACAAACAATGTGGCTATGTCACAACACTAGGGGAACGTTAAAGCACTGGCACCAGCTGCACTGTTGAAAGAAGTTTAATAAGCAACCGCCGCCAAAAATGGAAAAATACTCACAACATTAATGACGACAATGATGACAACAGGCAATGACGATTATGTAATAAACAAATTCAAGTCATGTGGCCAACTCTGAGCTATCAATATCATGATCCCATCACCCCGAAATCCCTCCAATCTAAAATGTGTCCATCTCCATCTCCCGTGTTCGGTCAAAACTATTAATAAAACCCACCTCTACAGGCATCTTTTCAGCACAACCTTCTCCCACCTATCAGCATCCCACCATCTCAAATTAATCCAGCTCCTTCCTTCACTTGCTTCAAGTCTCATCTTAAAGGGGACATTATGCACGAACACACGTTTCCCTCAAAATGTTGAAAATGTGCAAATTATTTCCACCTGCAGGCTGGCTGTAGTTGTTCTATCATTATTTAAGCAAAACAGATGCACTTCTTTGTTTTAGACTTGAGCTATCATTATTTAAGCAAAACAGAAGCACTTCTTTGTTTTAGACTTGCGACATCATTATTTAAGCAAAACAGAAGCACTTCTTTGTTTTTGACTTGAGCTATCATTATTTAAGCAAAACAGAAGCACTTCTTTGTTTTAGACTTGAGCTATCATTATTTAAGCAAAACAGAAGCACTTCTTTGTTTTAGACTTGAGCTATCATTATTTAAGCAAAACAGAAGCCCTTCTTTGTTTTAGACTTAGCTCCTTGGGGAGCAGCCTTGTGGGATCCAGTGAAGACTGGAAAAAGGCTGTCACACATGTTGATGACATCATGTGCTCAGCTCAAATGGCATTGCTCACAGATGCATTTTCATGTCTTTCAAGCATCAATTTGTCAAAAACTAGACTAGATTATGAAGTACAAATCTACAGAGAAACTGTATTTTTTATTCTATTCCTACCAACAGGACCTGTGATGCTGCTTTATTTGGGGTCCCCTTTAAAGTCCACTTTTCAAAGACAGTTTGAACACACCATTCCTTCCACTATCAGGCTCCCACTCATCTGGCACGTAACTTCCATGGTAAACCTGTCCCTGTCCTTCCTTTGCCTCATTCAGGCCTGATCTTAAAACACTCCTCCAAACAACATTTCAGCCCACCATTCTGTCAGCAGTCAGGCTCCCAGTATCTGGAAGTCACATCTCATCTGAAATCTGTCCATCTCCTTTCCCTTCAACCCCTCCCACTCACAACAGAGCTGTGCAAAACGACTGAGCTATTCCAATTCCGCCACGCATATGTCTGTATAACCATAAGAGGGGTATGTGTGTGTGTGTGTGTGTGTGTGTGTGTGTGTGAGTGCAAGCGCGTGTAATTCATGGCAGCACCGGCCCCATTTCAAAGGCTACACTGGTCAAACGTCTGATAAATGATAAATGAGGTGGAGTGGATGTATGGGACATGATGAGTATGTAAGTATGTACACATATACCATTTTGCAATGAATTGCTTTTGGACACAACAACAACAAACAAAACAAAACATGGTGAACCAGCCCATACAGAGTTAAGTTCTAAAAACCAGCCATGGCGAGCTACTTGAAACACCTGGCAAGTAAAGGTCAAAGGGACTTAAACAGGGAAATTATCTGACACAACAGGATTTTCATAAGCTTGTAAACATGATAAACACCAAGGCATGCCGTAAAGTCGCGAGTTAAATGGGCAACAGACAATGCGTATGATATGAACACCACCCAACCACTGTCTAAAATGCATGATGTTCAAAAGAAAAAGGACTAAAACAAGAGTCTGCTGTTCACAGCTGCCTCTATCAACACACCATCTGGCACTCGCAGCACTGCGATTATCACAAGTTACTGAGGTACATTACTGTTTCAGCCTACTGAGGTATGTTACTGTTTCAGCCTACTGAGGTACGCTACTGTTTCAGCCTACTGAGGTATGCTACTGTTTCAGCCTACTGAGGTATGCTACGCCTACTGAGGTATGCTACTGTTTCAGCCAAGCCACAGCAGTTTGACTGTTACGAAAAAGCTCAAAGTACTCATCACCTGGTGTGATTATAACATTGACAATGTGAGCATACATGTATACACATAATACAGGCTGATGTACTACTGTAAGCATATTCTTCAAATTAGGCGTCACACACTCTTCAATAACCACAAGGTTGTAAAAAATGCATGTTGATATACTCTTGTTGTGCAAGATGCAAGTATTTAGTATAAGGCATGTATTTTAAAATGTTACCATAATCAGAAATGTACATGTATACATATGTTCTACACCAAAATGCTACGTTTCCCAGTTGATGTTTCTTAATACCCTATACTATAATGATACAAAAATATATGACACAGTTGTGCATTTTCTTCCAGCTGCTAAACAGTCACTGAAAGCAGCTCTCTGCATAAACAGTCTTACCTCAAACTTAGCAGACTTCAACATCTCTGACCTGTGACCTCCAACATCTTAATAGAGTGTGCATGTGTGCACGCATGCATATATGTCTGGCTGTCTTGCATACATGCATCATGCATGCATGTGTGTGTTTGTGTGTGTGCATGCACATGTGTAAAGCATATGTGCTGGGGAAGGAACAGTCATCCGTTAGGATATAATGATACGATTTTAAGTACCTTTTAATCTTCTTCATTTTTACCCATAAATATTGTGTGTGTGTGTGTGTGTGTGTGTGTGTGTGTGGTGTGTGTGTGTGTTGTGTGTTTGTATGTGTGTGTGCACGCACACGTGCATGTATACATGCAAGTGTGTGTGCATGTGTGTGTGTGTGCACATGTGTATGCATGTTATTGTTGTTTTTCTTATGTTAAATTACACGAGACAGCATTAGTCTGAACAAGACGGGCACCACTGTGAGTGAAACTATCGAAGTATTTACTTTCTATTTGCTTGGTTTACTATTTGTCAAAGGTAGACAACCAAATTTCACTTTAAGGATCCACGAAGCATTGTTGTATCATACTGCACTGTATTGCATCTAACAACTGTGGTCTTTGCTGACAGAAGAACACAGGCTGCAAAGAGACCTGCAGGCCCAGAGGGTTCGGGCCCACAACCCTAGCCACTAGCACTAGCGGTGGAAGGACCAAAGGGTACCTACGTGGGTTCTTCAGCTATAGACTGAGAGAAAGGAGAGAAGCCAGGGTCCACGCTGCCAGCGTTGTTGTTGGAGCGGTCCCGAGCCGTGGCCATCAGGTAAGACGTGCGGCGGTGCAGCTTGGCCATGGAGTCCTCCACTGTATCTGCAACATCAGCAACGTACACGTAAGGCCTTCACCATCATCAATTCACAGTTCCCAGGACTTGGACTAGAGCCAAATAAGGACCTTATAAGGACTTGTAAGGACCGATATTACATTTTGTAAGGACCATCACAACAGTAAGGAACACAAAAAATTAGCTGTATTTTGCATGCCACACATCGAGCAAAGCATTTGTCCAGCTTATCTTTTAGAACCCACTCCTGGTATGCACTGTCCTTTAGCCAGCGGTTTTGGAATGAACATTTTCTCAGCATCTTTGCTGTTAGCTCAGGTTCTCGCACAGTTCAAATTTTGCAACCAAACAGCTGACCTGGAAGTTATCATGTAATCATGCGACCGTGATTTTGGCTGCATGTGATCTAACTCAACATGGAGGAAAGCATCATCTGCTTCAGACATCATCTCAACCCATGTCTGAACGATTTCAAAAGTCAGGAAATGTGTGGAACCCTCCAGTGTCGCTGACTTTGAAAAATGAGAGGCTTTTAATAGTTTTATAACTACCCATCTGCATTTTTAATATTAGCTAGACTTGTAAGGACGGTGATGCAAAAAATATAAGGACTTGTAAGGCCTTGCTCGGCAAATTCAATTTGTAAGTACTTGTAAGCACCTGTAAGGACCCTGGGAACCTTGATCATCATCATCATTATCTTCAATATTACAGAGGGAGTCCTTGCCTGCCACACACAGCCTATCCTCAGGCCACCCTCTCTTTTGTTATCCCATGCGTTTTTGTGTTTTTGAGATCAGTGGCCTCTCTGGACAGAACCTGCCGCTTCCATCCTCGTTGGGAGCAGCCAGTTTTCACCACTAATATTTTCACCACCAGTTTACAGTTTTAATAGTCACCGCCAGTTTACGGGCTGGCCATCAGGATGTATCTCTGACGTGCTCCAGTTTGTTCTCCCCTCTTAAGGTAAAGGCCCATTCACCTGTACTTTTGACAATTTCCACCAAAAAACCCACAATGATCATAAATACGATTACAGTAGAATAAGTGTACTCTCAACAAGTAAATGTCAGTAACAGCTGGCAGCAAGTGCACCGTGCTCTCGGCACTGCCCCTCTCAATGCAGAATCATTCTGATGGTGACAATGTAGCATTAGGCATAGTCTCCCTCTTCACCCATCTTGGGTGTTGTCAAAAGTGCGATCTCCATCCCTGCCAGCACCTCTCCAGAGGCAACTTGGTGTTCAACAAGTTCAACCAACCCAACAACCAAGCAAGCAAGCGACCAACTGCACAGCAAGCAGTTCCCACTGACAGCAGGCTTCAATACGCTTCCTGCCCTACAGTGCCAAGGGCTCATTCAGAGATGAAGGACTACGACACAGTATCATTATTATCAAAGATTACAGAATGACTGCCATTCCCTTTTGGAACAGGTGCATGGCAGAAACAAACATGAAGTATTTGACAGCTCCAGAAAGGGTATCCTTAGATGGCTGGGGTTGATAATAATAATGGACAGCTCTTATACTGGGCAAATGTTTTTTGCAGAACAAAAACTCAATGTGCTACACATGCTATCCATGCACAGATATAACACTTATACGATACAAAAAAGATCTTTGATAAAAATCACACAATTTCACATGTATGTATCCTGCAAAATGCTTTTCAAGAGAAAAGAACTAAGTGCATGTGATGAGGGGAAGTTCTGATTCTCACTTGCGGTCTTCTTTCTGAGCACCACGGCAGGCATTGTGTTGATGCTGCTGCTGGAGATGGCGCTGGATGCTGAAGACATGGGCAGGTTAGGGCGGTTGAAGTTGACAGCACTGTCACTGGCTGACATCACTGGGTTACACAGAAAATTTAACATCCATCACAGTGTCAAGCAGCCAAACAGACATGTGCATGCACACACACACACACACACACACACACACACACACACACACACACACACCACACAACCCACACATGCGTGCGCACGCACACACACACACACATCACACACACACATGCGCACACACGCATGCGCACACACACGCATGCATGCACGCACACACACACGCACGCACACACACACACACACACACACACACACATGCATAATGTACCCACACACTCTCTCACACACATGCACCCACATGCACGCGTGCACACACACACGCACACACACACACACACACACACACGCACAAGCACAGGTGTGCATTTACACACACATGCCACACACACACGAAAGTGACTGACCGGACGTGGAGGGGGCATGCTGAGGTAGGTAGAAGGATGGAGGAGTCTCATGTTCCACTAAGTCCATCTCATCATGTTCTGGAGACGGGGTCATGGAGTCTGCCACAGAGACTAGGGGGGTCACAGGTACACAAGACCAGTCCACTAACAGGTAAACAAACATTTCATCTGTACACAGGACAACAGCCAACTATACATGTCATCATCTCACTTACAAGTGCAGTATCAACAGAATCAGTCAATATTCACTTCACCTGTGCAGACAGACAACATATTCAGTCAAAACCAGCTTATACAGCCAGCTGTGGGATTACAACACATTCACTACAACTGCCTCCCTACTGACAACAAGAAGGGACCTCAAATAAACATCACGACAGCTGGTACAGGCTGTGGCCTCACTTCCACTTCCTTCAGTCTCTCTCCTGTCACCTCCTATTTGTATCACAATTTTTTTAAACATTTCTTTTGTGGTTACTGTCAGCTGTGCCTCGGCCAGCTAATGATCAGTATGAGTGTCTATTACCTGATACATCATGGTGTTGGCTAAAGGCTATGATCCTCTTCTGATCACGGTCATGTGACTCCATGACATTTGATCAATTGCAATGGGAAACCACAGACTAAGATGTGACTGCTGAGCGACTGATCATGAAAAAGAGTTGTTTTTAAACTTGCTCTATTCTCATCTGAATCCTGTAGGTTTCAGGCTTGCTCTATTTTCATCTGAACACAGATTCTGATAAGAACTGGGCAAGTTTGAAACCTACATTAATGATCAGTCACCTGCGGTGACAGATCGGTGGGTCAAAGGTTTGACCCCTGCCTCTGCCTACCTACTGCTTTTGAAGCTGCAGGCATTAAATATGTACAGAGGCTGTCCAGTGACTTTGCCCTCCGCAACATGAGGAACCAGCAAAATGGCTCACACTGTCTCAGTCAAACTATTGCCCATCTTCACACAAATCATCCTTATGATGGCGTCAGGGCTTAGCGTGGTGTCTTAAGCATGGCCTCCCCCCAGTCTCAGGCCACCTTCTTCTTAGATCTTTAGCACCCACCTTGTAACCCCAAGAAGACAACTCTGCCTTTAAACAAGTCAAGCTACAAAGGATGCTCAACTGGCTGTGTCCTCTGGTAAGACTCAGACACAGTTGTTGGTCAGTCTGTCTGCAGTGTTGACCACGTACCGTCAAACACCTCTAAAATTACTCTAGGCTGCAGAGCACATCTGTCATGCAATAACCTGCTGCAGTGCATCTTCCTCAGCAGCCTTCAGTTCAAGCCCAGCAGTCAATAAATAACCTGTCACCACAGGAGCATTTTTTTTTTGGGGGGGGGGGGCCACACAGCTGTGAATGTGATGCATAATCAGGTCATGTGTAATCAGACGTGGGACACTGAGTCAAGCTGCATAAGAGCAGACTCTCCACAGCAAAATTGTATGCAGAGGAACAACAACAAAGAAAAACACTACTATGCTTCTATAAACAATAACAAGGTGATTAAAAACACTACAGCAATGGACCCAGAAGACAACAACAAAAACGAATCAAAAGGACAGCAACAGTCAAATTTATATTCAAGTTACAACAAGCACCCCACACACTAAGTGGCAGCCTCATCCTATAATAACAGATCCAGTGACACTTGAAACTGACCCAATGGACTAACTCCAGACACACTGAAGCTTATAGTTATAGAAGACCCAGTACACTTACAGCACAGGCAACACTTGAAACTGACCCAATGGACTAACAACAGACCCACTGAAACTTATACTGAAGACCCAGTATACTTAGAAGTTAGAGCACGGGTAACACTTGAAACTGACCCAGTGGACTAATAACAGACCCATTGAAATGTATAGAAGGTCCAGTACACTTACAGCACAGAGTAACACTTGAAACTGACCCAGTGGACTAACAACAGACCCACTCAAACTTATAGAAGACCCAGTACCCTTACAGCACTGGTGACACTTGAAACTAACCCAGTGGACCAACAGCATGGACCAGACTACAACAGCAGACCCCATGAAACTTAAAACAAAACCAGTGAACCCGAACAACAGGCCCAGTAAACCCAAACAAAAGACCAAGTGAACCAGAACAGACCCAATGGAACCTAAAACAGACCCAATGAAACTTACAAATATCAAGTGAACCGCTACAAACATAATGCAACTTACAACATTCAGAGTGAAATACAAGTTACAACAGACCCAGCAAACTACAACAGACCCAATAAAACTAAATAAACCCATTGAACTGCAACAGCAGACCCAGTTAAACTTGTGCCAAGAGATCCAATGAAATTTGCACCAAAAGACCCAATGAAACTTGCAACAGCAGGCACTGTGAACTACAACAGATGCACAGACACAATGAAACTTACACCAACACACTCAGTGAAACAAGCACAACAACAGGCCCAGTGAACTACAACAACAGACCTGGTGAACTACAACAACAGATCACAAGAGCAAACGCAGCTGACTGACACAGCCAATGAAACTTCCAACAAAGGATCTGACATGACTGACACTGTGATGTGCCAGCAGCAGTGAAATTTCAACTTACTCACACAGTTCCAGTGGTGACATTACAATTCATAGACCAGACAACCACCGTAGTCTCAACTTCCTCTGATCACACCTTGCCTCCCACAATGTTTTCAAAAATTCACAAGTTACTCAGTACTAACATTCTTTCAATCAACACTTCGAGGCCTCCTTGCTTCATGGCGAAGCACACGCATGCATGCACGCACAAGCACACTGGGACACATGGACACACACACACATGTATAAAACATGCACTACAGACGCACACACTACAAACACAAAACCAAAAAACTGTGTACTCACATCGCATGGCAGGGGCGTTGACAGCGGACAAGTAAGAGGACTTGCGCTGAGGCCGAGAGCTCACTCCCCCCTCGCTGGTTCCCAGATGGCCTGCTCGAACATCAACCTCCTGGGCATGGTGCTGCTGCCAATCGCCCTCAGTACCTCTGGGCCGCTCATGCACCGACAGGGGGCGCTGTGTGCTGACATGAAAGCTGGACGCCTCAGAAGGCATGGACGCGGACTCTCGCAGTATGGGCTGGACGACCTGCACTGGCTGCGCAGACTGTGGAGGGTGAACAGCAAGGGGTTTAGCCTGGTGCACTTCTTTGCTGTCTTTACACACAGGCACTATTTCTACCACAGGTGGGGAGGGCACGTTGCGGTTGTTAGGTGACACAAAGATTCGAACAGGTCCCGAGCTGGGAATGTTGATGGTCGGCTCATCTTTACTGGCTGGCTCAACCTTGGATTCAACCTTCGTGTAAGGGTCGGGGGTGGTTGACTTTGACGAGTCACTGTCTTGGCCCAGGTACCGCTCCACAGACACTCGCCGCACTTTGACTGCTGGCTGGGGCTGCGTGGGAGGAGTGTTCTCCCTTCCTGAAGCCTCCTCTCCGTCCTCGTCGGAGGATTTCTCAAAGCTTGCCATGCGTGTGGCGACGCTGGTGAACTTGCGCTGCGTGGTGAGTTTCTCCAGCTCCGTGCGATGGCGATTACGCATTTTGCTGCCGTTGGGCACATTGTTCTCATTCTGTCCATTCTCAAACAGCACCTTACGCTGCCACACAGAGCGAGCATTGCTGTTCCCTCCTGAGCCGGACTCCATGGGTCCCGGAGACTGTCGCTGCACTTCCACAACATGCGTGGTTGGCGACGTGGGCCCCGTCTGCACCTCAATGTGGGTTGGCTTTGGGGGCTGGCGCTGGACATCTATGGTGGTGTGGCGGGGAGAGCGCGTCACAGCAAAGGAACTGCCGTAACTGTGCTGAGGGGTGGAGGTGGAGGCCCCACTCACTGGAATACGAACCACGAATGTCGTGTGACCGTGCCCGGCGTCTGCTGGTTCTCGAGTCCTGCTCAGGGCGCTGCCCAGGCTCGCCCGATGTGACCTCTCTACGGCCGACTGAGTGGTCACCGTCACTGAGCTCCCTAAACTGGCCCGCTGAGGCCTGTCTCCACCGGACCGTGTCTTAAGCTCACCACCGTAAGAACCCGCGTCCGAGGGCCTGCCAGACTGGGTCAGCACCGGCACGTAGTACCTGCCATCTCGGCTGTAGTCCGACAGCCCAAGGGACACACTCTGCGCATAGCTGTGTCGAGGGGAGGGGGTCTTCGCACCTGGCCGACCCACCACATCCATGTCCTTGTTGCTGCCCACAGACCCATTGTCATGGAGACTGCTGGAGCTGCTGGTGTCGGAGCCCGTGCGAAAACCCCGCTCAGCTGTGATGGGGATGGAGTGGGTGAGGTTGTCAGCGCTGGTGGCTCGCGAGTGTGGGGCCGGTGAACGCGGCGGGAAGTACAGACCAAACGAGTACTTGGCTCTACCAGACACCCCTCCCGCCAGCCTCATGCCCGAGTCCTGCGACATCGGGCGCCCCGCGCACTCCCTCATCTGCGATGCTCGCCGGGCCACCGGGTCGTCCCTAACCAGCGTGGACCTCATGCGCCCAAACTCCTCCCTCCTACCCCGCGCCTCATCCCACCCCCCTCGCCCCATGTCAGAGCCCAGGAGGGTGGTGAAGGTGCCATGGCGAGAAGTGTGGGAGGTGAAGTTTGGCTGCCCTGCTGCCCCACGGCTGGCTGTGGTTGAAACAGCGAGCTGCACCGCCGTCGAGTGCAAGGGGCTGGGGTTCGAGTCCTGCATGTCTACCAGAGCGGGGTCGACCAGTGAAGACGAGCTACCAGGCAGCAACTCCGTACTCTGTGACTGGTAGGCCTGGATAAAAAACATCAGTGATGCTGAAACAGGATAACTAAGCACTGTGATGGTGATTTTTGGAACTGTTTACATGTGTTGCCTTTGTGCGAGTGGACGCTGTAATCTTCCCAGCAAGTGATAAACAAAGAGTTTTGTGTTCTGCAAGTGATTTTTTCAGGACCATTACAGTGACTCAGTTTCATACTATATTCCACAGACTTTACCTGGTCTTATCTGATAAGCATTAAATTAAAAAAACAAATACAAAAGAGAAATCAAAGCTATGTTGGTCTCATCCATGCTCACTTGTTGGGGAGGACAGTCAGGGGCAGAACACAACGAAAGGAATTCTTTTCTTTTTTAAAGGTTAAGACATGCAAGGTTTGTTGCCAAGTCATGATACAACGCTTGTGCAATTATCAGGCAAATTGCTGAAGTATACAACATATACACACTGCTCTGAAAATCGGACACATAGCATACAGATTGATTGTGGTACACCAGCACACAGACAACCTGCATCCAGCACATAACAATCATGTTTTAATGATGTCAGAGTTACGTGCACCATTTCAAGAACCCAAAACTCAGAGGCCCAGTCAGTAGCCTGACTTTGAGCCATTTCAATAGCCAGCAACAACCTTTTCTACATCATTATCACACTTCCAGTTATCCTCACATTTATACCGTTCCAACCTCCTTATTTAATCTCCCGCGGTTTATTATTTTCTTCTCATTTTCAAAGCTTTTGAGACAGTACCTGAGGGTACAAAGCCAATGCCATCACACCACTGAATGCCTGGAGGAAAAAGGCAGAGATAAAAGCAGTGGTCAGTGGGGTTTTGCCTGAACACATTAGATGCAATCCTGAACTGAAGACATCACGAGCCCTTCCCCATGAAAAAAAAGTTTAAAAGCAGTCCAAACAAGGAATGAATGACTACAGCCATAAAAAAGAGAGATAAAAGCAGTGGTCAATGGGTTTTTGCCTGAGCACATTAGATACCATCCAGAACTAAACTGAACTGAAGACATCAAGAGCCCTTCCGCAGGGAGAGAGAGGTTTAAAAGCAGTCCCAACCAAGAATAAGTGACTACAGCCATACAGGCAACTGCAGATATGGTTGTCACACAAGGAGCGAACACCCAGCTGACAAACAAAGCCAGACCTCTGACGAACTATGCAACGCATAACGAAACACAATTTGCCACGCATACCATCTGCAGGATATCCTCATCACGAGGCACCACCAGCAGCTTCAGGGAACGGTGGCTGAAAACGAAATCGTGATCCTGTTAAAATGCTTCCTAATTTCATACAAAAACTCTCGGTTCACCTTCATTATTTTACTGACTTCAACTAAACATCCTTACACTAAACAAGAAAACCTGCACATATAGCCTTCCCTGGTAAAAGGACCCAAAACAAGAATATCTGCACAAAGAGCCTTACAAAACTCTCACTTCACCTTCATTATTTTTACATTGTTTTTTTACATTCTGATGACAGCTATGTGAAGCCCCTAAACAAGAATATCTGCACATGTAGCATTACATGGTAAAAAAAACAAAAAAAACATAAAGCTTCAGTTACAGCACTGTGGCCTTTTCAAGTCACTGAAAAGACTGCAATAAACATTGCTGTCAGTCTCAATCCAGTTACTAGCAATGATATTACATTTTTTTCACATCCTACATTTAAAGCATATCGACACATTTAACCCTCTATTCTCTCATCAGAAAAAAGAAGAAGCTCATATTACCCATAAATATCTCATTTACACAGAAGTGCATACTCACATGCAACATCATCATCCAACCAAGTCTAAGTACATGGATGCGTGTAAATCTTTAGTAGTCCATCTCTCTGCCTATCTATGTGTCTGTGAGCATTTTTGTTTATCTGTGTTTATGTGTGTCTGTGTCTGTGTGTGAGTGTCTGTCTGTGTACTGTACATTTGCCATTAATTGTACTTTGTTTGAATAACAGATGTGTAGAGTGTCTGAGTGCCGTCTGTTTGCCAGATGTACTTTGTTTTGATGACAGTTACGTGAAGCAATAAAGTAGGACCAAACCTGGAGTGAATGAGAGCGATGACTTCAGCATAGCTTTTCCCGCTCACAGGTTCACCATTGACAGCAACGATGCGATCACCGGCGGTGAGACCAGCCAGGTGAGCAGTGCTGCCCTCCCGGACTGTCTTCACAAATATGGTATCCAGCGGCTCCGCACTTTGACCTGAACACCAGACACACAAATTGTGAGATTCTCTCTCTCTCTCTCTCTTCTCTCTCTCTCTCTCTCACACACACACACACACACACACACATGCACACACACACACACACACACCAACATGCACGCACACATGCACACACACTGACACAGCCATGCATGAATGCACAAACACACTAGTAAAAGCCAAATGAAACAGATTAAGACTAAAAACAAACAAAACAACAACAAAAACATACCTGTGCTGTTCTGCCAGTGGTCTGGGTCTCCATCCTGTAACACACACAACAATTCCACATCTTATTCTTGTCCCCAAAGTGCCATTGTAAAATTATCTGAAAGGAATGTGTGTGTTTGTTTGTGTGTGTGTGTGTGTGTGTGTGTGTGTGTGTGTGTGTGTGTGTGTGCGTGCGCAAGCGCACACGCAAGCATGCATGCATGTACATGTGGAGTGCATGTGTGCATGTGTGTATGTGTGCATGTGCATGTGAGTGTGCATGCAAGCATGCATGCATACATGCTGGTGTTGTGGGGGTGGGGAATCGTTTAAAGGTATATTGTATATATATATATAATATATATATATATATATATATATATATATATACAGATATGCCAGGTGTTTAATGACTCAAGGGGTACTGCAACTGACTGCACCTGTCGATGTGCATGTGTGCCAATGCCCTTTTCAACCATAACATGAACTGCCTGCTTGCTGCTATTTTCTGTTGGTGTGGAAGGGGGAGAGCTGGAAGTCAAACTGACATTTCCACACAAAAATAAACTGAACAGGTGCATGGTATGCACCGTGTCATGATCTCTCAGACTGAATGTTTGATTACACTTACTATACCGCAGACAAATACTGGCATGTCATTTATTTCACCTCAAAAGAAACAAAAATGTAAAATTTAACCTTGTGTGTTTTGATCCAATTTATTTCATCACTAAACAAAAATGTCCTGTGAGTGCATGCCTTTTGATATATATATATATCCCAGTTTGGTCACCAGTACATGCCTATGGCAGTCTACAAGGATCTCATCAGAAAATCAAATTTGTAGTTGCATGTAGTTTTACCCAAAAGGAAATACTACACAAAAAAACTGCACCTATATTTTTTCTGGTGGAGTTTATGTACTGTATTTACTTGCAGGCCAGGTGAGTTACCGTTGGTCACTTGGTGACTCTGGTCTTTGTTGTTGTGTTTGTGTGATGTCTTTCAGGTGCTAATTAATTCCCTTGCATGTTATTTCCCAAGGGAGTCATGTGTTTTAATAAGAACCTAATTATATATATATTATCATATTTCATCATAAATAATATCAGTATGGTCCAGTTCTTTTTAATGACTCAAGGGGTACTGCAACTGACTGCACCTGTCGATGTGCATGTGTGCCAATGCCCTTTTCAACCATAACATGAACTGCCTGCTTGCTGCTATTTTCTGTTGGTGTGGAAGGGGGAGAGCTGGAAGTCAAACTGACATTTCCACACAAAAATAAACTGAACAGGTGCATGGTATGCACCGTGTCATGATCTCTCAGACTGAATGTTTGATTACACTTACTATACCGCAGACAAATACTGGCATGTCATTTATTTCACCTCAAAAGAAACAAAAATGTAAAATTTAACCTTGTGTGTTTTGATCCAATTTATTTCATCACTAAACAAAAATGTCCTGTGAGTGCATGCCTTTTGATATATATATATATATATCCCAGTTTGGTCACCAGTACATGCCTATGGCAGTCTACAAGGATCTCATCAGAAAATCAAATTTGTAGTTGCATGTAGTTTTACCCAAAAGGAAATACTACACAAAAAAACTGCACCTATATTTTTTCTGGTGGAGTTTATGTACTGTATTTACTTGCAGGCCAGGTGAGTTACCGTTGGTCACTTGGTGACTCTGGTCTTTGTTGTTGTGTTTGTGTGATGTCTTTCAGGTGCTAATTAATTCCCTTGCGTGTTGATTTTACCCAAAGGGAGTCATGTGTTTTGCAATCAAGAACTCCTGAGAGTGTTATGATAATTATCACTATTTCCACAGAAGAAATGGTCCAGCTGATGGTCCAGTTCCTCTCCTTTTTAACAACCTTGAGAGTAACCTGGGATACTCAAATTTCCTGCATATTGTTAGAAGCATCTTCTGCAGATGCTCAAACCATTGTTTCAGATGAAACCATGCCGTTTATTATTGCACACACCACATCAGCCTGGACCATATTTTTGTGGACCTGAATGCCACACTGATGCCAAAAACATGACGGTAGCTGCTACCAGAATGCTGAAATTTATACTTTTTGTCTTTCTTTTTTCTTCTCTCTCTCTCTCTCTCTCTCTCTCTCTCTCTCTCTCTCTCTCTCTCTCTCTCTCTCTCTCATATGTGTGTGTACAGGAGATGGGGTGATAGTGTGAATGTGGATGTGAGCATGTGTGTGTTCATTAGTGTGGTGTGGTTGGTGTGTGTGTGTGCATGTGTACATGTGTGTGTGTGTGTGTGTGTGTGTGTGTGTGTGTGTGTGTGCGTGCGTGCTTGGACATTCATAGAGTCTACAAAAAGAGGCACAAGACACTGATGCACACATCTGATATTTAAAAAAACATCTCACCCTCAAGAATGCATTTGCATTCAGGAAGCAAGTATCCATGCCAGAGAAGGACAAAGAGTACTCAGTATATTCACAGAGAGGAGAGCAGGGGCAAGGATGACTGGTATGTGTCAGAGATGGAAAAGCAGGGGCAGCAAGGATGATGGACAGGTATGCCTTACAAAGAGCATGGGACCTGGAGGAAATAGCCATCAGCATCAGGGGAACATGCACTCCAGGGATAATAAATTGTTCTTTGTTTGTTTCTTTGTTTCTTTTGTGTGTTTTTTGTTGTTGTTTCTTAATTGTTGCTTTCATATTTGTGTTTGGCGTGTATACCGTCTCTTTTTCTCCCCCTTTATGCTATAGTTTGTTTGGTTTGTTGCTGGGTGGGGATGTTGTATTTTAGTTTTTATATTTGTGGGAGGGGTTGTGTTATACTTTTTGTCTTTCTTTTTTCTTCTCTCTCTCTCTCTCTCTCTCTCTCTCTCTCTCTCCTCTCTCTCTCTCTCTCATATGTGTGTGTACAGGAGATGGGGTGATAGTGTGAATGTGGATGTGAGCATGTGTGTGTTCATTAGTGTGGTGTGGTTGGTGTGTGTGTGTGCATGTGTACATGTGTGTGTGTGTGTGTGGTGTGTGTGTGTGTGTGTGTGTGTGCGTGCGTGCTTGGACATTCATAGAGTCTACAAAAAGAAGGCACAAGACACTGATGCACACATCTGATATTTAAAAAAACATCTCACCCTCAAGAATGCATTTGCATTCAGGAAGCAAGTATCCATGCCAGAGAAGGACAAAGAGTACTCAGTATATTCACAGAGAGGAGAGCAGGGGCAAGGATGACTGGTATGTGTCAGAGATGGAAAAGCAGGGGCAGCAAGGATGATGGACAGGTATGCCTTACAAAGAGCATGGGACCTGGAGGAAATAGCCATCAGCATCAGGGGAACATGCACTCCAGGGATAATAAATTGTTCTTTGTTTGTTTCTTTGTTTCTTTTGTGTGTTTTTTGTTGTTGTTTCTTAATTGTTGCTTTCATATTTGTGTTTGGCGTGTATACCGTCTCTTTTTCTCCCCCTTTATGCTATAGTTTGTTTGGTTTGTTGCTGGGTGGGGATGTTGTATTTTAGTTTTTATATTTGTGGGAGGGGTTGTGCCCCCCACCCCCTCCCCCCCCCACCTCCCCCCCCCCACCCCCCCCAACCCCCACCTACCCAAATGATGTGAGTTTCACACGGAAAAGTGGAGGAAAAGGAAAATTACATTATGCTTAGAATGGTTTGGACCACAACAACAAAAGTCGCCTTACAACAGTTTTAAATGAGAGCACTCTGTTAGCAGCAGGCTGAGCCAAGAGAATGACACTTGGCATGAACACAGCTGCTGAGCATGACCTCTAGATCTAACCACCCTGAATTATAGAGTTATATAAGTTATGCCACAAAAGTGCCAGCCTCACACATATTACACTTTAATTAGTGCATTCACCTTTGTATCATTTATTAGTACACACACATTTGGACCATTAGATGTGTGTGTCTATCGTACTGCACATGTCTGTGCCTTCATCATTATATATGTCTATATCATATATATATATATATTTACAAACTGTTTTTACAATTGAAAGAAAAAAAGATTTAAAAATAAATTTCTACACCACAGCTAGTGTCTACATTATTGCGTGTCCCTCTCTGCCTCATGAAAACATGCCAGGTAGATCGTAGAAACAGATTTCACTGTAGTATAAATCTTGCATGTCAGTTTCTGACACAGACACAGACCCCAAAAAAATAATAAGACTGTGCATTTACATCATTACCATGGCAGCTACATGACTGCAAGTGCCTGTGTCTGCTTGACTAAGTGTGTGCTATCTGTCTTCACGACATGGTATCAGTCTCCTGATGGTATGTGCCTGTGCCTGACTGAGATATCCAGGGAGTGTCAGAACAGTTTCAAGATGATGAGTCAGACTGTAAACGTGGGTGCCATAGAGTAGATGCATAACTAAAGGTCCCCTTGCTGAAAATCCAGAGCTGTGAAACTTTGCCTCTTGTCAGCCTGGAGTAGGTCAGAATATAGCCTTGCATGCTTTGCTTGCTTCTGCCTTCAAGCAACTTCATTTGCTGTGTTCAAATCCTGTTCACGCACAGATAACGTCAGTAATCAACAATGACTCATAGCAAATATTTTACCTGTGAGTCTCTTGTTTGTTTGCTTTTTTGTTGTTGTTGTTGAGTTTTTGTTGTTCTTGTATTTTGTTTTTGTGTTGTTATTAATACCTCATTAATCCCTTCTGGCAACTTCAGGTCACCTTACCTGGGTCAGGCTACGGCAGCCACAAAAGCAGCGCTACCCATTCCTACCACAACCAGCAAGTGTAATATTTTCAGGGGTCACGTGCGCCACATATGTTGCTGCATGCGACTGCACACGGGGCTGTACAGACACATATATGCAGGAGTTTGCACTAAATGTTGACTCTGGGAGAAAAATTCCTTGTCACACCAAGGAATCAAACCTGTATCAGTTTTACACCTGCCTTTAGTACAGTGCTCTGCCAGCTGAGCTACCCCCCACCCATTTATGTTTTACCCAGAGTGGTATGACCTTTGCATCAATATTGTGTGCCTGTAACTATCTATCTATCTACAGCATGACATGTGCCTGTGCGTAATTGAAACATGCAGGGAGGTGTCAGCACTGCTTCAGCAGCAGCCTGGCACTGAAAGCCGAGAGCTGAGGCAGGAATGCTAAGTGTTTCTTCCATGGACATTTTTATGCAGGTGAAAGAATTCTTGAGCCCTGTGCAAAACTGCATTTCTTCCCTCAGCCCCCATCCCACGCCCTACTGTGCCGCTACCCTTTCCCAAAACCTTTCTCTGCTTAGCGGGGATTAGGCTGCAGTCGCCTTGGTGGTTGTGCTGGGCTGTGATATACATCAGGGAAAATGCACCTGCAATAAAGGAATGCAATCAGTGCCACAAGTGCACTGTGTCACTCCAAACCTTGCAGGGCGGTTCTCATTATAACACTGTTGTGCTGACAACATTGCAAACCCTCACTGTGTCACCCCTTAATAAGACTTTACTATATATAATATCTGTCCATATTAGCTGTAACGTTGTACTGGCAATACAAACAAAAGTTCATGAAACAACATGACTTTGCTACTGCTCTTGAACAGTTCCTAAATATACTCAATACTGTATCTCTGTGCTTAACCCATTCCATGCCTTTATGATGCCACATGACGTCAATGGCAAAGCGATTTCTACCTGCTTATAGCATGCTGTACAGGTTCCTGCTTGAATTCCAGCTTCTCGCGATCTCGTGGGTGCAACAAAGTTCTCAAAATCAGCCGTTTTTGACAGCTTAACCTTTTCCCTGAGACTGGTCTGGGCAGAAAACTACACCAGAAATGTTAACCAGTTGGCAGTGAAAGGGTCATGGTGTATAAATGAACACTCCTAGTCCTTGTCAATGATACAGCTTTCCTCACAACATAATAAAGACAACATCCCTGTCTACAATAAGACTTTATTTAGAACATGTACAAACTCTTCGACACAGTACGGCTCTGTCCATTACACGAACACCACTTGCAGTAGAACACCACTTGCAGTAACGTGGCTTACATACTGTGAACATGTTACCTATGTTTACCCACTGAATACAGGCTTTTCTTTGTTCAGGACTAATACAGCTGTATATAAAAATGATATGGAAAAACAATGTTATCAACAATAAGCACGAACAACTCTTACTCTGAGTGTGAGAAAAGAAAAACAAGGTTTGAACAAATGTAGAACATGTACAAACTCTTCGACATAGTACGGCTCTGTCCATTACACGAACACCACTTGCAGTAGAACACCACTTGCAGTAACGTGGCTTTGCTTTTAATGTAATCCCGGGTTTCTCTCTCACCCCTTCCACAACACAGTGGACACTCAGGTGTCCTAGAAAGCTTACACAATGGGTGTTATGTGGTTTAAGGCAGAATTACATACTGTGAACATGTTACCTATGTTTACCCACTGAATACAGGCTTTTCTTTGTTCAGGACTAATACAGCTGTATGTAAAAATGATATGGAAAAACAATGTTATCAACAATAAGCACGAACAACTCTTACTCTGAGTGTGAGAAAAGAAAAACAAGGTTTGAACAAATGTAAAAGTCAAACTGCAACCTCCCCCCCTCCCCCCCCCCCCCCCCCCCCCCCAACCCCCCACTGAACATGGCCACTATTTCCACACACACAAACAACAAAAAAAGGACTGGTATACCAGGATGGGTCATAAGTAAAGTGAGATTTTGTGACCCACCATGGCCTATCTTGTAAAGTGAGATTTTGTGACCCACCATGGCCTATCTCATTAAAATTATAAAATGGCCCTTGCACTCACAAATGCTAGCCATACACATAGTGTTGCCGGGCTAAAATACCCAGGCAGAAGAACCTGCACTTAAGACAGCAAGAGGACATCACAAAAGTAGTGATGAGTGCAACAGTGCAGACTATGTTAACAAACATCTGATCCCAAAAAGACATTGTTGAATGTAAGCAATAAAATTTGGGAGGGGGGGGGGGGGGGGTCTTTTGCTTAGTTTATTTGGTTGCTTATCAGTTTGACTATGTTTCAAGTTCTGTGTATTCTTTAAAAACTTTGATATCTGCAAGCTTCCTTGTAATGTTATGCTGTACACATTTAAAAGCCACCACAGGTAGGATATGCTGACTCCAAAGTGGGGCTGGCATTATATACATATATAATATTATTTACTTATATAATATATGGCTGCCTGATACCACCATAAAGTCTCAGAACCATTCTAGACTGCAAAGGATATTAGTGACAAACATAAAAACATAATTTCTCTGCCGACCATGCATACAGTTGAGTGTGTGTCAAGCTTCTGAGGGCATGCAACAAACTGGGAATGAGACTGACCTGCGTGTGTGGTGACCGTGAGGCAGACTCCGGTGGGTAGACAACAAAGTGACGGAGAGTAAAACCAAATCCTTGCGCGCTGCGTGGAACCACCACTGTCCTAGGTCCCGCCCACGACAACAGCTGGCTAATGCGACCTTGTCCTTCTCTGTCTGCCTGCAACAAAATGGAAAATATACTGTAATGACTGCTGGGTTTCACAATTTTTACGTATGTGCTGCTAGTGCAATTATTTATTTCCTGGATTTCAATGTCCCATCAACCACATAGGGTCACTTCAGGATGAGCTGTTTGTGTAAAAGGTTTACCAAAGATAACTTCTCTGGAGTTGAAGACCTGTTTCTGTAAAACCAGCTTCTGTGTTCTAACTGCCAGACTCCACCTCCACAAACTGGCTCCATGTTTGAAAGATTCCATCTCTGACACCAACAGTGTGCTGCCTCTAAAACAGACTCCACCTATAAAACATTCTACCTAACAGTCTCCACCTCCACAAACCAGACAAAGTCTGCTTCCTTCACTTCCAAAAACAGACTCTGCTTCTAAAATAAAATCAGATTGTGTAAACTCCACCTATGAAAACCATCTCTATGAGCCTCCCAAAACAGACTCCACCTCTGAAACAGGTTTCATCCCTAAAACCTCCACCTCAGTGTTGTGAAAACAGACTCCAACTCTGGCACAGACTCCAACCCTGTGAACTCCACATCGGAAAACAGACTCCACCTCAAAAAAAAGAAAAGAAAAAAAAAAGAGACTAAACCTCTGAAACAAATTACCACCTTGTAAATCTCACCTCCAAAAACAGACTCCAGCTCTAAAGCAGCTCCACCTCCCAAGACTGATTCCACCTCCTGAGATGGAAACACAACTGCTAGGGAACACTCTGAGCATCACTTTCAGGCACCTTCCTCCCAACTCTGCCAGAAGTGGTTACACCACTGAATGGGCACTCTATATTTCTGTGCAGCTGTCCGCCGATGTGGTCAGCACCCTCTGAAAGGCTTGGGTATTAATAACTAAATAAGACTGCAGAAGCAACGTAGCTCCGTCTCGATTCAAATGATTTTGGTTTTATTTGTGCCGGCATATGCAACATGGTCAGTTATAAAAGAAACATCTGACATCATTTGTCTGTTACAAACTTGCTACTGTTTGAGCATTATCGAAAAACTGTTTGTTAGCTGACAGACTTTTGAGACATATTGCATAATCAAATATGGCAGTGGCTGAGGGAAGGATGTTGTAAACCAGTGCTTTGAGTTTGCTACTAGGATACGCCTGGGGAAATAGACTCTTGATCTTGGCAACTGGAAACCAGCACAAATAATGATGACAGTGAACCATGTCTTTCTTCTGCAGCACAGAAGATATAGCTACAGTTAGTTAATTCACTGTTCAACAAGCCACTGCCACTGCCAAAGAATGTTGCTCTCTCACAGCAAAAGGGTTCAAACTGATGTGTAAAGAAAGTGCTGTCAGTGTCTCTTTAATAACACCAATGCCTTTTAGTTATGTTTGTTTTCTGTCATTTCTGTCCCCTGTAACAACACCAAACTACACACGCACTGAAGAACAAACAGCCCTAAAACACCATCAGAACTATTTTTGTCATGTTTGTTGTGTGTGTAAATACCAAAGTACATAATTTTCCTCTGTGTGTAAATACCAAAGCATGTTCCCTCCTTCACCTACCTCCCAAACAAAATACTTGGCATTAGGCAATCTTGGAGAAGCCACTAAGCCTGGCCTATACAAATAAGCCAGGAAGCCAAGACTGAGTGAGAAAAAGACTGAAAGACAGAGAGGAAAGGGGGGGGGGGGGGGGTCTGCTTTTGAGACAGTATGAGTACCCATCCTCTGACATTTGGGCGGTTTTATCAGTAGACACACAACATAGCCAATGCCCACATAAGCCATAATGAAGATGGTTACAGCAAATGATCTGCGCAGTGCAGTTCAGCCATACCAACACTGGTGCACCGACATTTACATCTGTAGGCGTCAAGTCTGGTCTTTTCAAAAGAAAGTTTTTAAAAATCAAAAATAAGCACGGTAGGCACTTTACAAATTTCCATTACTATAGCTTGTTACAAGCCTTCCAGTCAAATGTAAAATATTGTTGTCAATGAAGGCTTGCCCCCATAGGCATACACTCCCAGGCCTGTAAACTCCAAGGGAGCAGTGCATCAACTCTGACAGTTACATCAAAACTAATTCACTTTGCTGATGTTACATATATATATATACATGACTATAATGAGACGTCTGAAATAGTAACAATCACCTTCCTGTTCTTTCACATCCTCATGCCATATTCTGTTGTCAGCCCAACTCTTCCGCATCCCCGTGCTATATTCTGCTGTCAAACTAACTCTTCCACATCCTCATGCAGTATTCTGTCATCAGCCCAAGCCCCAACTCTTCCTCACCCTGATGTGCCTGTCATAGTTGACTGAGCATAAGAGAAACAAAACAGTTTCCGTCCTCCCTTGCATCACATTCGCATGCCACGTTCTGTTGTTAGCCCAACTCTTCTACATCCTCATGCCATATTCTGTTGTTACCCCAACTTCCACGTCTTCATGCCATATTCTGTTGTTAGCCCAACTCTTCCAGTTCCACATCCTCATGCCATATTCTGTTGTTAGCCCAACTCTTACACGTCCCCATGCCATATTCTGTTGTTAGCCCAACTCTTCCACATCCTCATGCCATATTCTGTTGTTAGCCCAACTCTTCCACATCCTCATGCCACATTCTGTTGTTAGCCCAATCTTCTCAGCAAAAGTGGTGTTGAAATCAGTCATTCAGTTCACTGATGCAATCATGACTGATGAATTAACTCGGTGCCTGTGGTGTGTGCATAAACCCTACTGTGTAACACTGACATTACCCAGTGGTTGCTCTTTGCACCAGAAAACAACAACATGGTTGACAGGGTCAGAGTGTTAAATATCAAGTTACTTACTTGCAGTAACCTATCCAGCTGCCATTACTACAATATACAATTTAAAAAAATAAAAATTAAAAAAATTAAGAAGATATATCTGTCAAATTACTGTTTTTGTTTTGTTTTTCATAACTGCCATAATTAACAACTCAACTACATGACATTATAAACTGAGCAAAATGACTAATGAATCCAATGAATAAACAATTATTCTTTTAAACTCCTTCTTTGGCACTTCCAGGCAAACGTGAACTGCAAATCTGTCCTGGCCAGGCCTGGTGAGAAGGGAGAAAATGATAAAGATCAAGAGGGCTGTGTTGTATTTTCCTTGGCTCACCCAGTTAGCTGGGATGAGGTAAAAGCCCTGAGGCTGGGCAGATTCTGTTTCCTCTTTGGCACCCTTTGCTAGCTGCTCTGGACCTTCTGATGAGCTCAGATTTCATCCTGGAGAGGGAGCAGGAGGTGGGGTAGGTAAGGGGGTGGGGGATCTCTTATCATACCAGGCACTGTTACTGTACTTAAAGAGGCGATGATCTACCCCATTCCAATGTGAAGTAAACCATGCCAAACAAAATCTCTCATGTAACTGTAAATCGCAACTAATCACATAGTTAAGCAACATTATCCTTTCACCCCTGTCAGTCTGTACAATGTGTGTGTGTGTGTGTGTGCATGCGTGCATGCATGCATGAGTGAATGCATGCATGCGTGTGTGAGTGTGTTTGCGTGTGTGTGCATCTTTTGCATAGTTAAGCTTGAACCCTAGTCTACATTATGTGTTAGCTTTTCTATATATTTTTTAATTATTTTTTATTGCTGATAACATCTCCATCTTGATGTACATTAGTGTGTTATACTATGCTTATTAAGTGCTTTGAGCTGTAGGGTAGGTGCTTTACAAGTTTCCATTATTATTGTTATTATTATTATTGTGAAAGTAATTCTGATGTAAATCCTGACATCAAAACTTACCAATAATACAAATTACAATTCAGCTATAGCACCTGAACAGCCATTTTTTTTCTCGGCCATTTACACCAAGATCCACAGAAAGCATTGCATATACTGTTCACTTAAACATTTCGGTTGGACTGGTGTGTAGATTCATTTTATTATTATGATTAATTATGTGCATGGTCATTCATTATATATAAAAGTAAATATACGAACATTCACTCAGTATTTGACTATCAAAACTGTCACCGTTATTGTGTAAAAAGAGCCAAATGTCAAATTATCCCAAGACTACAAATGAGTGAACAAACAAGCAAGCAAGTAAGTAACTGAATTTTAACACCCTCAAACTTTGTCATACCATTTCAAAACTCTGCTCATATGTAAATCCATTTTCAAGTCAAATCAATTAAATCAGTTCAATAAACGAGTACACTGTACAGGATGGATGCAGTGTTATTAAAATAAATGCCCCACACTGTTTCACCAAACAAAAAAGAGCCTGGACTACAGCACAAACATTTCAAAACAAATGAAGAGACAGTATTTTTGTATTTTTTTAACAGTCATGCACCCTTCGTTTTGTAAATGCAGTAACACTAACAGTCATCATTAATGTCTGACGGCTGCCTTTCACTGATGGCACAGGTGACAGGACGGGATCATTAGTTAATCCACACAGTTTGTAAGTACATTGTAGTTCAATGGCTCAATGTGGAAGTACAGTGTTGTCCCTACAGACTCTGAGACAATTCGCATTCATAAAGAAAGCACTGCCAGTGCCTGTTTCTTTTAGTCCAGAACCTTGGTAACATTGAGCTTATCACCAAGCAAGACATGTCACATTAACTTCAGAAAAATGAAGTTGAACGAACCAGGTAAGATGAAGGTTTGTCACCTTGCATGGCAAAATACCCCCCTGTTTAGTCACGGTTATTGTCAGTATACCATATACAAGCCCATTTTGCTCACACTAGATGTGGTTATTAGTAAAAGTTTATTAACATGCCTAGTTTATTGGCTGCAAAGACATCAGCAGTTACAGGAAATACACTGGACACACGGGCTTATGATCTACCATCAAACTAAGTTTGGTTGCAAAAGACTCATTAGTTCAGAAGATATAGTCAAAACAGTCATAGTCTAACTGTACAAGCCCTACTACTGTGATCTTGACAATTAACAGTAGCAACCATTTTTTCTTTCTTCCTTTCTTTCTTTGTTGTTGTTATTTGTTGTTGTTGTTTGTTTTGGTATTTTGTTGTTGTTGCTGTTGGATTTTGTTGTTGTTGTTTGTTTGCTTGTTTGTGTGTGTGTGGTTGTTTGTTTGTTTGTTTGGGGGGGGGGGGAGTTGCATGACACTCAGCCTCACAAAAATGCACCACCATACCAAATTTGGTTACAAAAGGTTGAGTGGTTCAGAAGATATCTTCTGGACAAAGCCTGAACACACAAAAAGACAGACAGGACAGATGGACATGGCCATTCCAGTAATTATGCTAACTTTGTTATGGGGGTATAAAACACCCTCTCTAACTTTGTCATGGGGGTATAAGAAAACTGTAAAGGACAAATATCAGGCCACATGCAACCCAAGCAAGCTATCATCTGACCCACTACCTCTCACAGATCTGGATCCTCAGCAGCTCTAGGGGTCCCTAGTTTCTGCATCCCCATTACCTGACCCCATGGGGTGGTTTGGAGTTATAGCACCTGCAAATGTGGGTATGCCAAGAACAACTCTTGTCTTGGCTTGAGCAACACCAGATGCATTACCAACATCCTGTTATGGGGTAATATCAACCCCTGTGTAGGGCTGAAATATCACCAGCTAGCCTGTTTGGACAAATTGCCAACTTCACCACCCATTCCCTCCACACCCTTAGCTGTCTTTAATACTTTTTAAAACATCCCAAACTGTGGACCATTGATTCAGTGAACAGTTAATATAGATCTATGACAATGTCATACTGGATTAAGTGTGCTTTACATCTGAATAATTCAGACACAGACACAAGGTATGTACGCTATACATACAATCCATGACAAAACCACGGACTCCACATACCAGGTAATCTACCGTCCATGAGGTGAAACAGGGACTCTAAATACTGTTCATACTTAATATTATCCAAGATGACTAATCATTGTTACTATTATATACAAATGACACAGAGTGACTAAATTCAGATGACACAGTGGCATCCTCAATGTGTGTGTGTGTGTGTGTGTCTGTGTGTGTGTGTGTGTATGTGTGTGTCTGTGTGTGTGTGTGTGTGTGTGTGTGTGTGTGCGCATCCTCAATGTGTGTGTGTGTGTGTGTGTGTGTGTGTGTGTGTGTGTGTGTGTGTGTGTGTGTGTGTGTGTGTGTGTGTGTGTGTGTGTGTCTGTCTGTCTGTCTGTCTGTCTGTCTGTCTGTCTGTCTGTCTGTCTGTCTGTCTGTGTGTGTGTCTGTCTGTCTATCTATATATCTGTACAATCCAAGAGGTGAACTATAGGACTCGAAAATATACCGCTATCCAACCCACCAGGGGAAAACTCCACGGGCAGCGGCGCCTTTAGAGGCTGACCACTTAGGACCCCGTCACATAACCTAGTCAGGTCCTTCACGGGGCCGATCTCGGTGGCCGGCGTCCCAGCCCCCGAGGGATAGCGACACGCAGGTACGGCCGTGTTGTACCAGAAGCGGTGCCTGCTGTGCTGCTGTGTGGTATCAGATCCATCACCACTCAAAGCATACCAGGAATCCCCAACATCAAAGAAAGGAGCTGCGAGGGCCGGTTGGTGGCGGGGGGAGGGGGGGGGAGAGAGGTGACGGGGGCACGCGGATACGGAGACTGAAAGCTACGGCGGGCAGGCGATGCCGTGTGAGTCACCTGAGACCTCAGTTCACACTGCAGGCGAAGTGAACTCCACAGCATCAACAGCGCCCGGCGGGGTGTCTGTATGATTGCGGCTTGGAAAACAACTCAACCTCTCTACCGTTACAGATATCTTGTTTTTCCCACCTTCTTCCTAGTCGTGTTGGTGTACTGTGACCTCAGCACAAGACAAGTCGAGGGTGTGTGCATCTCTGTGGGTAAAACGACAACGTTTCTGCATAATTATATGAAGCAACCACTCACACAGGCGCCGGACTCTCTCTCTCTCTCTCTCTCTCTCTCTCTCTCTCTCTCTCTCTCTCTCTCTCTCTCTCACACACACACACACACACACACACACACACACACACACACACACACACACACACACACACACGATCACACACACAAGCGCGGAGTAACATTACAGTCTAGCATTGCAACTTGTGCGCTATGTCAGTCGCCGCGTTATTTGGATCCCTCCACCAAAATATCTTTCACTCACTCCCTCCCTTCAGCAAGCTGCGGAGCACATAAGAAGGTGGTAATTAACCACAACCACCCACCAACCCCCAACCACCCCATCCCGCCTCCCGGCACCCAAATACATCGCCATCCATTCCAAATGTCCAGGTACCCCTCCTCCTAGCTTCCCCAAGTTCTCACAAAGTTGCTTTTGCTTCCCCGCTTAAACACAGCAAGACGAGTGTATGCGAATTGTTAATTCGTCAAGCCACTTTTAACGCCCAGCCGACACCGGTGGGATACTGGCGGGGACCGAGATCCTAGGATGTTTGTGTATGTGGGGTCGGGGGGGGGGGGGGGGGGGGGGCTATACGTAACACTACGCTTACCACCCAAATGATTCTGCATTAACATGTCCAGCGGTGACAACCATTTCAATATTCATTACCTGGGGGGGAAGGTGGGGGGAAGGGGGGGGGGGGCAACTACGTTTACCACCAAAATAATTCTGAAATGATTCTGCATTAACATGTCCAGCGGTGATAACTATTTCGCTATTCATTACCTGGGGGGGTGTCCATCAGTCAGAACCACACATCTTGCTTTTGAAGAGAAAGAACAACCAAAGCAGAATCGAACCAGCGTCCGTCTGTTTACCAGCCTAGGCCAAAACGGCTCACCACACACACACACACACACACACACACACACACACACACACACACACACACACACACACACACAGTTTGCGAACGCAACTATTCCCTTAACATTTGCAGTGTTGTCACGCAACCATTCAGGGTGGGCACACTGTAAAATTGCCTGTTGATGTACAGGATTTGATCTTGCTACACCACAGACTACTGGCATTATTGAAAGTAATCCTGACGTGGGGGGGAAATGAACGGGACAAACTTCGAGGTAACTGAACAAATGAAAGGGCGGTAGGGTTAAAAAGTGCTAGTTTCAAGCACCTGTCACCAACCCTCTTCCCCCTACCTACGGAACACAGCTGTAATTATCGAGTCAGCGGGACGGCCCTCTAATTGGGCTTTTAGAAGGGACCGCTGCTGAATTAACGGTCTGGTGGGCTGAGGGGGGGAATTACAAGCTCTGCGCCGCCCTGGTCAGCCATCAACATCCCACTTTAAACTGTCAATGAATGGCATAGTACACAATCATGTAACATCAAAGATTGTACAGCTAATTTATACGGTCTTTGGTAACATCGCCGACACCCATTCGGTCCTGACCTCACCTGAATAGACGTGGAGATAATCGTACACTGAGCTCAACAGCTAGCTCATAACTATGCACAAAGGCGTTCAGCTGGTAGGTTATAGCTGTGTATGGCAGGGCCTCAGAACGAAACGATGGCAAAGTGGCAGGCCTACAGTTTGCTGCGGGGCTAGACGAAGAGAGAATTTTTGCTTACTAATGATTGCTGCCTTCCTTTGACACTGTCGCCGGACGACTTACGAGATGCTTCAATGGTAATGCACCGCTCAGCCAACTACAAAGGGTAGGGGTGTATTCACAACGATGGTTCATATCACCTAACCCATCTCTCTCTCTCTCTCTCTCTCTCTCTCTCTCTCTCTCTCTCTCTCTCTCTCTCTCTCTCTCTCCACACACACACGCACGCACGCAAAACAAACACACACACACACAAATAAATCATGTAGCCTTAATGTCGTTTTGTCTTCAGTAAATGTTTGGGAGCTGTGCCAACAGAATATTACATTGTACATGATACAACAATGCCAAAACTAGAGCACTGAGAAAGTAGGGAACGATTGGGGGGGGGGGGGAAGGTGAATGGACCGGGAAGGCAGACATTAAGACAAGGAAGCAATTTCCGGCTGTGGGCGCAGCGTGCATGGCTACATTCTGACCTACTTCAGACTCTAAAATGAGAACTTTTGCAGCTCTGGGTTCTCTACAGAGGGGACCTTAATTTCTGCACCCGCTGAACCCCACTGTGGATGATTACACGTGGTAAGAGGCCATGATTTTCCACGGGCTGCCAAGAATTAACAGTGAAAACATTAGTGAGATTTAGCTACGGTCGGCTGTAGTCGACGGTGACACTGCAGTGGCGTCGGAACGAATGTCTGAGTTCTGAACTGGTTATTCAAACAAAAATATCAGTATGTAAAATCAAAATAGATTCACTCAACCATAATCAGTTACATATAATACAATGGTCAGAGTCGGCACTTAAGTCCAAAATTGCTGCTTCCAACAAAAGAGTTAATAGTTCCCATGAAACCTACGTTCAAAATCAAATTAAGTAGCAGAGGCAGACGAGTTTCGGGGCCTCGGCCTCTCTCTCTCTCTCTCTCTCTCTCTCTCTCTCTCTCTCTCTCTCTCTCTCTCTCTCTCTCTCTCTCTCCACGGCCTATGCGTTTATTTGTACAGCTGGCGGTAAAACCTATACCGTTTGCCAAGAGGGCAACTGCCTTCATCTTCCCCACGCTGATTTTGAAATGATGGTAAAACTGCGATGTATTTCCCTCACAACAAACAAACCAACTCCAAGAACAACATCCTACTTTGCCGGCAACAAGCAACTGCAAACAAACCAACAAACAAACAGTAAGAGCCCGGCACCCGTCAACGTTCTAAACGCCAGTTCCAAAAGCATGTTGCCCAGACCCTGTCACCACGGCTGGAAAAGACAAAGGAGGAAAGCCGTACTGTGTGATACGAAAAGCCACGGGGGTTGTCACGTACCGATACCACGTCCGACAAAACTGACAGCGACAGCTTCAGCGAGATGTCATTCACTGGGGGAGATGGGATGGAGAGGGGGGGGGGGGGCAGAGGACAGCGATCCAAACCATGCGGAACGGCTGTCAGAGAAGAAGAACGGAAGTGATGGTCACTACTTGAGTGCAGGGCCATCATTCCTTCAGTATGAGGACAGAGATCCAAGTCATGCGGAACGGAAGTTAAGGAAGGAAAACAGACGAGTTAAGGATGGAGAACAGATGGGGTCACTTCTCCAATGTTGCACAGAGTCCGTATGGCCTATTAGGGACGGAAACCCCGGTCCACCTCCTTTTTCACACAGCTCCTGAGGTCACTCGCTGGCCGAACAGAAGACGACGCCGATCCAAGGCACGTGGTTCCATACCGGACCAACAGAGGAAGACATCATTGATCCAGGCAGAGGGAGAAAGCACTCATCCAGACAAAAGGGAGAAAGCACTCGTCCAGACAGAGGAAAACAGCACTGATCCAGAGGAAGACAACACTGATCCAGACAGAGCAGACGGAGGGAGACAGCACTGATCCAGACAGAGGGAGACAGCACTGACCCAGATAGAGGGAGACAGCACTGATCCAGATAGAGGGAGACAGTATTACCTAGACAGAGGGAGACAGCATTGATCCAAACAGAAGGAGACAGCACTGATCCAGATAAAGAAAGTCAGCATGGATCCAGACAGAGAAAGTCAGCACTAATCCAGACAGAGGGAGACAGCATGGATCCAGACAGAGAAGTCAGCATGGATCCAGACAGAGGGAGACAGCACTGATCTAGACAGAGGGAGACAGCATGGATCCAGACAGAGAAGTCAGCATGGATCCAGACAGAGGGAGACAGCACCGATCTAGACAGAGGTAGTCAGCGCTGATCCAGTCAGAGGAAATCAGCACTGATCCAGACAAAGGGAAACAGAACTGATCCAAACAGAGGGAGACAGCACTGATCCAGACTGAGGGAGACAGAACTGATCCAGACAGAGGAAGTCAGCACTGATCCAGACAGAGGGAGACAGAATTGATCCAGTCAGAGGAAGTCAGCACTGATCCAGACAGAAGGAGACAGAACTGATCCAGACAGAGGGAGACAGAACTGATCCAGGCAGAGGGAGACAGCACTGATCCAGACAGAGGAAGACAGCACTGATCCAAACAAAGCGGAACTGCGAAGGTTCAGAGATGTGGTTCCTTGGTGAGCAGACAGAGGAAGACAGCACTGATCGCAGCCACACGGAACAGCAGTAAGTGGAGGAGACACATGGTCACTCACTGGACGGACAGACGATCGAGGAGGCAGCGGTGGTCCAAGCCATGCGAAACGGCAGCAAGCGAAGGAGAACCGACGAGGTCACTTTCTGGACAGACAAAGGAAGTCAGCAGTGATCCAAGCATTCAGAGCTCAGGAACTGTGTGAAAGTCGAGGTGGACGTCCTGGGCTCCTCGTTCCTGGACGTCCGTAAGGTCTCTGTGGACGTAAAGCAACACTGAAGAAGATCTAAGGCATGCGGAACGGCAACGAGTGAAGGAGACCAGACTCACTAGTCGGGCAGAGAAAGGCACAACTGATATGCAAACTATGCGGAACAGCAGTGTCCTCCAGACAGATGCGGCTGCTCACTCAGAGGACAGAGGAGAAGACAGCGCCGACCCAAGCCATGCGGAACGACAGTTACTGACGGCAGACGGGGTCTGAGAGCGGACAGAAACAGGCATGCGGTAGCGGCACGACCTACGGGGCGGACAGATGAACGGATGAGGACAGCACTGGCCCAAGCCATGCGGAACGGCAGTAAGTGAAGGAAAATAGACCGTCGAGGTCAGCAATGACGGCTGGAGAAAGACCCCAGCATTAACCCCAGCCACGCGGAACGGCAGAGTGGAAGACAGCGGCAGCTATGTTCAAGTTCAGCATAGCTTTATGTCTGCAGAGGCCATAGGGACTATTAGGGACGGGGAGCCCAGGACGGCCACCTCGACTTTCACCACAGGCGGCAGCTATGTCACGAAGCCGGCAGGTCACGCTGCGTGGGGGCTCAGACCACGAGCCTCGTGCTTGGCCCATCTTACACAAGTTACGGCCCTGTCAGTCCACTCACGGGCGATTAACCGCTAAAGGCGCCGCAGTCTGCAGCAGCGGGCGCTGTGGGTGCAGACAGGCGAAAAGCCGAAGATGTTACGGATCTGGGATGAAGCAGCGGAAAAGAACCACTGCACTGCCACGTCTCCGAAGGTGAGACTAAGAGAGAGGAGCCGGAGCAGACCGAACAGGTGCGCGGGGTAAAAGTGGGGAGGAGGGGGAAGGAGCAGACGGGTGTTTCAGCTAGAGCTGAGGGCTGCAGTTGCTGACCGCTAATGGCGCCTGTCATTACAGGTGCTAACCACCCCCCCCCCCCCCCCCCCCCCCACCACCCCCCAATCACGCCCTCAAAACTTAAAAACTGTGGCCTTCTTATTGATAACCCCTTACCCTCTTCGTCGTCAAACTTTTTCACCATGGACACCTCCAACCACCCCCCACCCCCCTTCTCGACACAGACCTGCTCAACCCAGCCCATCTCGGTACCGTCAATAGCTCCCAGCACACCTGGCTCCCAGCGAAGCGAAGCCACCTCAATTACCCACACCCGCTCCCTCCCCTCTCCTCCGCTGAACACGGGGCTGCGGTAGCAATGAGGTGAGAGAAACAAACAGGTTGGGCAAGAGGCGAGAGAAACCGCCAACACGCTGGGAACCCCACCGCCCTCGCCACGCGCACTGCAGCACCAAAACACGGGTGGCGTTGTCAAGCCCTTTACGCTGCCCGCTCCCGCCCGAGTTAACACCGATGAAGGAGACCTAACCAGCTTGCTGTCCCGGTGACGAAGCAGGCATAACTCGTCTGCTGTCCCAGCGATGAAAAAGGTTAACTCGCCTGCTGTCCCCAGTGATGAAGAAGACCCAACTTTCGCTCGCTGTCCTGGAGATGAAGACAAATTCGCCTGCTGTCCGAGTGATCAAAAAGACCACTTCGCTTGTTGTCCCAATGACAACAACTAAAACTAACTCGTTCGCTGTCGTAATCATGTAACGTGTCTCAGTGACAAAGAAGACCTGATTTGCTTGCTGTCCCTGTGATGAAGAAGACTTAACTCCTTTTGCTTCCCAAAGATCAAGACTATCTCGTTTGCTGTCTCAATGACGAAGAAGACTACAATGCTTGCTGTCTCAATGATGAAGACCTTACCTGACGTCTCAATGATGAAGAAGACCTTACTTACTTGATGTCTGAGTGATAAGATCTAGCTGACTCACTGCCCCAATGATAAAGACAAACTCACTTGCTGTCCCACTGATGAAGAAGACTGACTGACTTGTTGTCCCCGTGATGAAGAAGACTAACTTGCTGTCCCACTGATGAAGAAGATCGAACTTGCTTGCTGTCCCATTAATGAAGAAGACTAATTCTCCCGGGACTCACTTTGTTCATCTTCACCTTTCGTACAACAATGCTTTTGACGAGAACTGGTATGCGTAGTTAAGAACTGCGTTAAATATGCATCCAATGCACTCAAGAGTCACAGACGGAAACAAGAGGTACCATGTTCCGAATTACTTGCCCAAATCCGGTGCCATTTCCACTGGGTTTTTTTCCAGACAACAACCCAGTGGTCGAAAGTGATGGGCCGCAAAGAACGTTTTTACGGCAACGGGCCCCAAAACAATGCGTTATAATCATGTATATTACACAAGAAGACAAATAAATACACATTCACAAACGAGGCAGTGGAGACACTGACTGAAACGGTACCTAGTAGAGCTCTACACTAGGGGAGAAAAAGAACAAGTAGAGTGAGGCTGAATCAGAATCACTGTTCATGCCTCAACAGCTCACCTTGGACAGCGCCCGGCCCCGCAAAGCCTTTGGTCTTTTGCCACCATGCAGTGTGTGGCGACGAAAGCAAAACGAGCAGCACTACAAATAAACACAGGTGGAGGCGTGAAGCAGGTGACTGGAATGACTGATGCCTGAGTCACACGGGGAGCCACTCAGTGAAAGATCAGTCAGTAAGAAGCGTCCTGCCCTCCACACACAAACACCCCCGGCAATACCGCACTGTGGGCTGGTCGGTGCCAGCGCGTGAGAGAGGGAGGGAGAGACTGAGAGAGCAAAAAAAGTGCACACCAACCTCCCCGTTACGTGAATACCCGGCATCAAACAGGGGCGGCCTACAACCTGCTGCAGCACCACAAGCACAGCACCCCGGGCCACAAACCCGTTACAGGCACGCCACAATCCTTCTCCAGTCTTCGCCAATTAGATTATATAATAATATACCCGTGCACCCAGCTTCTTTCCCTACCTGCTGTCCGCCCGGCAGCAACCAACACAACAACGCTACCAGCCAGCGCCCCGCACACGTCTCTGGTTGTCAGAGATAGACTTAATCAAAGACTGTCTTTGCTTCAGTTCACTTCCAGACTTCGTCTGTTTTTCCCGTTCCAACTCCCCTGTGGCTGCATTGGAGTCTGACTGAGGGAGCCGGGGGAATGGGGGAGGGGGGTGGGGGGGCGGGGGAGGGAGGGGGGAGGGATGTGAGGCGAGGATAGCTACAACGTCTATCGCCCTTATCTGTGCCAGAAAACCAACACCACTGCAGAGGTAAGCTTGCTCTGCCCCTACCTCCTGCTTGATGTGGGCCTGTGCTGCCGCAGCCACAGAGTTTCATCATCAACCATCAAAACGCCCAACCAGGGGGCAAGAGAGCAGGAGATGAAGGATGCGGGTCTGTGGCAAGTAGCACAGGCACACTCAGGTCGTCATCCTCACGATCATCTAACCTTCATTCTGTCTGTCTAGTCTGTGAATCCCCAAAGCAATGTGCATCAAACTTGACAGAAAATAGTTTGGAAAAAGAAGAAGTTTTTTTTGTTTTTTAAACAACTAAAAGAGTAACACTGTAAAAATTAAATGAAACAAGGTCGGATGGCATAAGCGTCAGTCAACAAGGGTTGTCTCCAGAAAAACCTGCCCTAATAAAAAAATTAAAAACGAAAATGCCCATATATATATTTATATTGAACAAATACACGGCGGGGGGGGGGGGGGGGGGGGGGGGGGGGGGACAGAGCTATATATCTGCTTCCTAGACTGGCCACAATGCAATCATCATAATTTACACCCTTCCTGTCTTTTCAACCTTTCTAGCCAGATAAAATTACCCATACCCTCTTTCACTCTATTTGTCCCCTCCTAAAATCCCCCCCCCCCCCCCACTTTTTTTTTAAATCAAACAATTTCAGTTGAAAAGGGGGGGGGGGGGAGGTTGTTAGGGGCACACATTGGCTCTTTAGAGCAGGTGCTTGGCAAACCAAGTAGCAGAGCCTATCTTTTTCCTGATCATTTCCTACCCCAAAGTCAGACAGACCTAGAAGTACTACAGTACTAGAAGCTAACCAGGGTACTTTATTTCTTCCACACCAAAACAACAAAAATCGTGGATTATGAATACTCTGGTTATCTGTGAAACAGGAACATTGGTGGGGTCCTACAGATGCAAGAAATAAGGTCCCCTCTGCCGAAAACCCAAAGCTAAAAAAGATTCTCTCTAATAAACCAGAATAAATCAGAAAACAGCTCTACGTGCTCATTAATGCAAAGTTCTAATTCTGCCCTTCTGGTTCATTCAGCTCACTTTTTCCACAGTCCAGTTCAACCAGTAATGCGCTGTGTTCCAAACTGTGAATCAGACTCCTGCTTATGACTTGTTGTGTTGCACATTTTACCCTGAAGTGACCTTTGTGGTTGACTGGGGACTAAATATCAAGCTACACCCTTCCTCCCCACCCCGCACCCCCAAGCTACAAGCATGACAATACTACTTTAACTCTTTCTTTCTGTGCTGCTATTTGCCTACGGTCGCATTTTTTCAAAGGGAAATTCAGGCCCTGTATATTTTCCCTAGGGCAAGCCAGTTGGGCCACCCGCCATTGTTGGAAAATTCAACAAGAACCAAGCTGATGAATGTTCAAACTGGCACTGGCACTGGCCCACGTGGGTGTGAAACTTGGCAAGCAGATGAAGATGCAACAACAACAACAGCAGCAGCAGCCCAACCACCGCCAAGCAGCCAGCCAAACAACTTCCTGCATTGAAAACACCTCGCAGCCCCTAATAATAGACTGTGGATGCTGCTGCAGCAGATGCTAGGAGCTGGGGGTGCTGTGGGGGAGAAGATGGGAGGCTGCTGGTTGTTCTGGGTGTTGGGGGCACTGACAGTTTAGCACAATGTCTGGAACTTGAACTCTGCCTGGATCTCCCTACAACACAGGTAGGTGAGCTGATTGAGTCACTTACTCAAAAGAAAAGAGAACGACAGAAAAGGGGAGAAAAAAAGAAGAAATAGATTTCTATGGCAAAGAAACATGTTGCAGTTGTAATTTGCATGCATTATTGCAACACAGTTCTTGCTACCAAGCCTGGCCAGATCCATACTCTGCATGAAACTCACAGCTCACTGAAAGTCAATAAAAATTATTTTAAAAATAAAAAAGATGAAAAAGTCTCACTGTACAACTCTGAATGAGAGACAATGTCACTGCCAAGCAAGTCTCATGTTTCTGTGGATTAGTAATTATAGTATGCATGGTGGCAGATGTTCATCAAAACTGTAAAAGAGCAAAGGTATTTCAGCAGTCTGCCCTCCAGTGTGAGATGTATCCAGGACATGCTGACTGTGCAGTTGGGGGCTTGAGGCTGAGTGACGTAATATGTGACCCCCTCCAACAAAACCAGTCTTAAGCTGCAACTGTCAATCAGCCCTAGGGCTTGCAGAATTATATTCTTCAGGCCTTAAATTATCATGTGGTTATGGTATTTTCCTTTAGAAATGGCATTACATTATTAAAAACTGGGTTTAAATGCTTCTACCCTGGAGTAAAGGATGCTAATTTTATACAAAATGACTGACATTTTGCGAATGAAAAGTAGTCCTATCCCTACAGAACCCCAGCACGCCATACACCTTTATTCAGTTTATTGCCTTGAAACAGTTCTGGAAGTTTGGCTAACTCTAAACCCCCCGTTACTAAGTAAAATGTGCAAGATGTTACAAAATCTTTCAGGGCCATTCTTTGGATTCACAGCTGAGGGACCTTCACTTCTGCGTCATCCACAGTACCACCACCACCAGTGGATGACTGGGGAAATTGTGACCATATGGACACAATGTGTGCAAAATCTAAACAAAAGTTTATTTTACTTTCACAACTGGTTCTGTTCATCTAAACAAAATATTAATTATTTGACTCGCATGTTATAATATTTAGTTCCACTTAAAAAAAGAAAGAAAAAAAAAACTAAGGAAGAAAAAAACTACTGAAAACATGAGGAATACATATTTTAGAATAATTCACTATTGACAGGTTGTCCTTATCTACCTACTTCACAAAATACAAGTCTTTCATCCTCAAATTGTATCATAGGTCTTCCAGCAAACAACCCCAGCCACAATTCCCAGCACACAGTGGGCCACGAAATGAAGTCTGATTTAAGAATGAGCACAGCGTGTCTACAACAGAACAGTAACAGATACTGACTGTACATGAAGTGAGGGGTTAAATTGGCATGCCACAGAAGAATCTCAGACTTCTTGACTCAAACTTTATATGTTTAACAAAGAAAATGCCATCTGTGGCTGCACTTCAAATACTGCAACAACAACAAACAAACAAAACCACTATCCAACAAAGCACACACACACACACACACACACACACACACACACACACACACACACACACACACACACACACATAGATACACACACACATACACACACACACACACACACACACACACACACACACACACACACACACACACTAGCATACAAAGAGAGGCATCAACACACTAGCATACAAAGAGAGAGAGGCATCTACACATTTTCACTTGATCCTTTCACAACAGAACAAGGTTGTGCAGATCACCTTGACTACTCATGTGTTATACAACCACCAATTAAAATTATTAAAACCTCAATCTTCCCACCAAACACCACAGTTGCTCATAAAAGAACTGTACCTGATCTCTGTGTTCAAACAACTCCAGGCTTTCAAAAATCTGCTGCTGCTCAAGGAAAAGTAAGAACAGATGGGGAGGCATGAAGGGGGGGGGGGGGGGGGGTAACTTGGTTTATGCTGGCAGTATGTCTCACAATTAACTATACAGTATGCATGTATTATGACATTAATAATACATAATATACACTGTGAACAATTAATACTTGTTAGTACACAGTGTGGTACATGTATATTTTTTTACATGTATATAAACTTTTATCATGTAATATATCAATAGGGTACATGAAATTACTCATACACTACTATCCATGTATTTCATATTAATCACTAACAATCTGCATAATGTATGCATGGCAGGGTTGCTGTTGTTTGATTTTACCCATGTTGTTTTTGTTTTGACCAAAAATCTAGCTATCTGGTCAAGTATCTGATACAGGAACCTTGTAATTTGCAAAGTGACATCTGTGATCTGGGCTGCATTTTCCACAACTCTACCCACTGAAAATTTACTAGTTTGATTCACAATATCACCAGTCTTACACACTCTTTTTACAATCCCTAAATGTACAACTTAACAGATGACCAGACAGAGAAATTTCACCCCAAAACTACATCCAGCTTACCTACTTCTAATCTTAGAAACTAAACACAGACAGTGTCTGTCATTTAACGTTAATGGCAAAAGTCACAAAACTTAGCAAGCAAGGTTCTGCCAACCTCCCCATCAAGATGATGCAAGGGTTACACAGTCTTATCTGTGTTGGCCATGGTACCCCCATACAAAATGAATATTATATCTGTCCACCCACACTCTTTATCAGCACAGGGCACAGCATGTTATGTAGACTCTATGGCACAGGTGGGAAACACCCTGTAACAGCCACATTCCAGGCAGTCTTACTCTTAATGTCAATATCCACCAGAACAGCATGCTCTGCCTCTGTGCAGTTTGTGAGACATTAAAATCCAGGAACTCCAAGAAGTGAAGAACTGTCTCCACCTCAACAACCCTATTTCTTTTCCCTAGATGTTTTAGCTCAAATTTAATCATGATAGCCCTCTCAAAAATACTACACAGCACTCTGTGTAAAGCGATCTAAACATACTCACAGTTGTACAGATAAACATGTGCCATCAAACTGCTTACTGGTCTTAAACAACGATAAATACATAAGGTGCACACTGCCACAAACACAAAGTTGGTACAACCAAACAGGTACAAACATTCAGTTTTAATGATTAAATTTAAGGGATTAATTTTCTTTGATGGACACACTAACATGACTAATCGGAGTAATCCTCTGGTCAGTAGGTTTGCTGGATCACAACTGCCAAACTGTAAATCAGTTGCCCTTGCTTGCCTCCACTTTTCTTTCTTCCTAATTCTAATGCACTTTTGTTTTGGTCAAAACTGTTCACCTAATTCTTTTTAATTTAAAAAACAAAATAGCAACAACAACAAAAAAGACAATAAAAAAGAAAGAAAGAATGTCTCCTTCAAGTCATTGTTGATGTTGGTTGGTTGGTTGGTTGGGGTTTTTTTGGTTGTTGTTTTTGTATTTAGTTTTTTGCTTTTTGTTGTTGACATTGCTGCTGTTGGACTTGGAGGGGATGAAAAATTCCAGGTTGGTCAAATATTTCTGGATTCTGATTCTAAATGTCCAGCAAAATCAGAAACAACCACGTACACTGATTCATCACATTTTTACTAACGGCAGCGACTCTGATTTGGTCTCAAAACACACGTGACTTTACACTGTGACTGTGAGCTGTGTCACCCCATACTGTACCAAGAAAACACACCCCATAACGCACTCTCGCATGTTATTGAATGTTTCAGCTGTTGGTTGTTTTTTCTAAATCTTCTTGATCCTACAAAAAAGATGAATTCTGAACAATATCACTACACATGTCAAGCAGCGAAATTTATGCACCATTTTAATAAAAAATATATAAAATGTTGTGAATTTTAATGCACTCTGATACAGAAGTTCTGTTTATAAAATATACTTCATTTTTGATATAACTGTTCTGATTGTAATTTAAAATGCATGCTGGTATTGTGGTACTGGTAGTGTCATCCCAAGGTTGCCCTACAGGTGCAGTTGACAGGACATTAAAATCATTTTGTTTTACTTACTAATTAGTTACTAAGTAACTGTGGTAGTGAAATGATTCTATTCTGAAGACACTTGATATACATATATTTATATGTAATTTGTATGTGATTAGTCCTCATATGAAATACTGATTACTATGAGCAACTGAAATTGTGACAAACAGAACAGCCAATATATGGGCCCAGGTCTTGGAAAATGCTATGAATTCATGAGTCTATTAAGTCACAGAGTGGCTTTGTCAAAGACACCCTGGCAGTCAAATATGTGTTAAAGGAGTTTGCCTCCAGAAGGCTCCACTGTATTCAGAACATTTAGTGATTTACAGCATTCTAAAGTCTCAGCTACAGCAGCACTTTCCAACTGCTGTTGCCTGCAATTATGCCAGTACAGTGGTAGTGCTACAGTGCTAGTTGACTGCCATCTGAGGCTAAAATAAAAAGGGCCATGGAATGCTTGCATTACCATTTTTACTGATGAGATGGCGCTGTGGTTGGGACTTACTTTACTGTCCATCGGTGTCCATAGATGCCTGCAGCCAGACAAGAGTCTCAGCTCACAGTCACGCTGTTCTGTTCCACACTACTAGTCCATACCCCTCATTCTGAAACATCACAATCCACAGAGACAACCAATCAATACTATTTTCTCAGCCAGTGTTGCTCAAGAAGGCAAAGACACTCAGGAGTGTCACCCATTCACACACACAGAGACAGAGACAGACAAGTAAAAGAGAAAGAGATCTGAGACTGTGAGAGAGAGATAGAGACAGAGATTTGAGAGAGAGAGAGAGAGAGAGAGAGAGAGAGAGAGAGAGAGAGAGAATGTACTAAAGCCAGTAAAGGGCAGTCATTATAGTGTCACTGTCAGTCATCATCAATGTTTCAATGGAGTGTACAACCATTTGCATCAACTGACAATCTAAATTCAAATTAAGCAAGAATCTTTTCACATTCTAGGGGGTGGAATTACCACTGTCTTGCAATTTAAAAGGGGGGTGGAATTACCGCTGTCTTGCAATTTAAAAGGGTATTTTCACCCTATTTACACACACACACTCTTCTCTCTCTCTCTCTCTCTCTCTCTCTCTTCTCTCTCTCTCTCTCTCCACACACACACACACACACACACACACACACACACACACACAATCCCTGAATCTGACATGAAAACTGAGATTGCTGTAGTTTTCAACCTGAAAGTTTGCTCTTGGGCATTAACATAATTATGGTGTTGAGTTAACACATGGCAACACATTCACTCATAGTCATAGTCATAGCTTGAGTGATTTGATAAACTGAAAGACAACAGCCAAGAAACATTGAGAAAACATCTTAGTTACTGATTCATAACAGTTAACACATTTGGCATTGCACTTGACCTCACTGTTTGTGCCTCTGCAGCTTCAAATATGCGTTGTGCTGTTTACACTGAATTATTTGTTTCGTAGACAGATTTCTAACAGGTATTTTTCACTCCTTCTACAGATTTTAAAGTGCAGTTTTCACACACAGTCTGGAAATCTAAAGGGTGAATCTGAGATCCTAGTAAGTGCACAATTTGGGGGTTTCGACAGCCTTGGTATTTTTAAAATAAAGTAACTAAAGCCAACAAAAACTAGAGTGATATTATATGACCTCTTAATTTTTAAGCATTTCTCATAATCATAATTGTGTGTTCTACTTTTAGTCTCATCAATCATTCATTTTCTTAATCTGCCGTTGCAAGTATTTGCACAAAACAGTTCTCCTCCCTCTATTACTGTATTAGTATTACTGTATTACTGTTGTATTAGTTTGATTATATAATATTATATATATATATATGACAGCTAGCATACTATACAAGTATCACTATCAGTATCACAGTACAAGCCTACTCAGGATGGTACTGGTATAACCTATAATATTCATCAATTAATTCATAAACAAGTTCGCTAAAGTCTGATTCCCATTTTTATTTCTGATATATGTTAATACTGTTATTATTATATATTATCATTTATATTACATTTTACAAATTACATCTGAAGGGAGATGGGGAAAACCAAGCAGAATGACCTGGAAAGGCCCAAAAGAGATAATAATAAATACTATTACAGCATGAAGCATGAAAATCTGAATGGGTGATGAGGCAAAATGTATCACTACATGTGACCCTCAATCAGCCCATTAGTCAATGACATAGTAAAAATTGTCTGAATGACCACCTCATGAGTACCAACACCAAACACAAAGTTAGAATGAATCTGTAGATTTACCTCATTAAGGCTTCCCTGTGATTTTTATATATTTTTTATTCTTCTCAGAAATGAATTTTACAATTATATATATATATATATATATATATATATATATATATATATATATATATACACAACCATCAAATATTAATTTATACAAAAACTGACTGCCTTGGGCTTGCAATTATTATTAATGACATTATCCAGCATCACATCTGTAAAATGTAATAATGACTAACCTGAATCATACACTGATACAGGTTAATAAAAAATATTGGCCAGTCTTTGATTCTGTCACAACAGTCAGTGACTGACACAATGCCATGGATGAAATATCAAAAGTGAGGCATCTCTGATTCAGCCCCCCCCCCCCCCCCCCCAACCCCAACCTGCCACCCCCCAACTCTCAGACAGGCCTAGGTACTAATTTACTAAAGTACTATTACTGTTACAGATCAATAATAGTAAAAGTACTAAAACCAATCAGTGCTTCACAGTCATCTGCATACTATCAATAGTCATATAAACAGCGAAACAAGTGCAAATAGTCTGCTGCCTGAATGGGTGAATTAGAGACTATAAGCTATCATCATGCAAACTGAATACATTACAAAAAACAAATGATCTCCAACTCCAAGTTCACAGACTACTCCTTGGTATTTATGAAGCTTTCACTCAGTACTTTCCTTCAATTCTACCATTGATGTCACTGAAAGTGTCACACAGCGTGTCGTGCATCTCAATCAGTCAATCATACTCAATACCACTGTCGATATCAACAATGGTAATGCCAAACCTAACTTGTCCTAAGCATCAGTCCACGCTGTCTTACTGCACAGCGCAACTCTAACAGTAACAGTTAACACTAGAGGGAATGGACTATAAGGATGGCCCTGATGCCTGATTAACTGTCACATAAGACAACAATGCCGCCCGTCCTGCAAACGACCAGACATCACCTAACCTGTCCCTTGTCGACACAGTCGGAGACATTCATGCAGCAGACCACTTTTTCTCTTCCTCGAATTATGAATGGCGGAGACGAAAAATGTGCCGACATATTCCACATTTTCTAAGTGACATGACAGCTCACAGTGACATCTGTCCTTAGCAAAAAGACAAGTGTCTTGTCGTACTTACCTTGCTTCAATTCCTATCCGCAAAGAGCACTCCTTGAGCAATATTTCACGAGCCAGTGAGTCGATCGGTAGAGACTGTCTCGTCGCAGGAAGAGCAAGCACTTCCTGTGAACTTGTCACCGGGACAAATGACACCCGGCTGTGTGATTGGTTCTTTAGGTTGCTCGTTGAGACATTTGATGACCGCAGAATGACAGGCAATAACACATACAAATGCAATACTATGTGTTTTTTCCTCAATAAGCTGTGAGCATGTTACATCGCACAATGCCTCACGTTTCATGTTCTGAGGTCAAAACGTCATTCGAAGGGAAATAATAACAGCTTTGATGAAATCAGCTATGGGAGAGTTTTGTCCCTTGAATTTTCTGTTCTCGCATAAAGGACTATTGGACCTTTTGATTTACTCCATTTTCATTGTACCTTATTTGTTAGTGTCAAAGGAACCTCAATGTTCCGAAAATTCGGAAGTTGTTTTGTATTGTAAGAAACAAATCTGAAACAAGAATCCAAACACATTAAAAAGAACGCTATTTAACAGAACAAAAAACAACATGAGAATTTTCGGGGTGAGAACTTCGTGCGGTTTTACCACCGTCAACCAGTACGGTCATATCAGGGCGACTGATTAATTTCAAGATAGTCCCCTTTACCACGCTACAAAACGACACTTAAACAACAGTTAAACGGTGAAAATTAGACGTAGAACTAGGACACTTATCTGCTTTTGGTTGAGCTATGTTGTTTTCGTGTCCAGTGCCTGAATAAAAATTAAAAGCGTTCTCTATACGCTTTTTGGTGTGATGTGTTCAGAAGGACGTACTTTCTTTCACCGAGCGATGGGCTTAGTTTTAATTAATGAAGCCATGGTATGTTACTGCTAAAATGTCGCAAAAATATCCTGCCGAATTGTCTTGGTATTTTAATGTGCACTGCAATCATAATTTGTATATGACTCAAGTGTACTGGGAGCAAGACAAGACTGAACCTTCAAGTCAGTAAAGGCAGAACTGTCAGTCAGTCTCAGTTTGAATGTAATTTGTATTGCATATATCGCCGCATCAGTAAAAACTAATGGACTTTGCTGGTTTTACCTGCCGTGAAGTC
>JABMCL010002100.1:735000-737500 GCA_018857735.1 Alviniconcha marisindica
GGGAGAAATATTCCTTGCCGCACCGGGGGCTCGAACCCGCCTCAGTATTGCCGCTTTGGCTTTTCAGTAGGACGCTCTACCAACTGAGTCATTTTCGCCCCATGTATCAGTATGCTCACCTGTATACCTGGCTGAATCGCCCATCGAAACTCGTGTTGCTGAAGCTGGTGTATTGCTCCAGGTTGCACAGGCCCCGCCAGTCGTTGTAGGCGGGCAGTCCGTGGTCCCGCCCTCGCTGGATATTGAGGGAGACGACGTCAAAACCCTCTTGCTCAGTCTCCTCGAATAGGTGGTCCGTCATACCTGCCAATGATTTATGAAGTGGCTGCAATCATCAAATGAAAACATTTTCTTGTTCTTCTTGTTCTTCTCCTTGTTGTTGTTGTTGTTCTTCTTCTTCTTCTTCTTCTCCTCTTCCTCCTTCTTCTCCTCCTCCTTCTTCCTCTCCTCCTCCTTCTTCTTCTTGTCGTTTATTGATCACAAGGACAGTCCAGTCTGCTTGGTGAATCAAGCTGTCCTCTCCGGATCCTGCCCAGGGCCATAGAGCTTGGTCTGTAGAGCGGATCCCCACTGGCCAGTGAGTCTTCCTCGTCGTGTTGTATGTAGCTGGGGCGTGTCTGCAGGATGTGCTCCGCTGTCTCGTTCTCTAGGCACAGGGTTTGGTCTGCAGAGTGGGTCCACACTGGCCAGTGAGTCTTCTTCGTCGTGTTGTATGTAGCTGGGGCGTGTCTGCAGGATGTGCTCCGCTGTCTCGTTCTCTAGGCACAGAGCCTGGTCTGTAGAGCGGGTCTTCATTGGCCAGTGAGTCTTCCTCGTCGTGTTGTACTAACTTGTAGGTAGCTGTGGCACAGAGCCTGGTCTGTAGAACGGGTCTTCATTGGCCAGTGAGTCTTCCTCGTCGTGTTGTACTAACTTGTAGGTAGCTGTGGCACAGAGCCTGGTCTGTAGAGCGGGTCTTCATTGGCCAGTGAGTCTTCCTCGTCGTGTTGTACTAACTTGTAGGTAGCTGTGGCACAGAGCCTGGTCTGTAGAGCGGGTCTTCATTGGCCAGTGAGTCTTCCTCGTCGTGTTGTACTAACTTGTAGGTAGCTGTGGCATATCTGCAGGATATTTTCCGCTATCTGTCTTGTTCTCTAGGCACAGAGCTTGGTCTTGGGCGGAAGTGGGGGGGGGGGGGGGGGAGGGGGGGGGGGGGGCAGGGGGCTCCACCGAGTCTTCCTCGTCGTGTTGTAGATAGCTGGGGCATGTCTGCTGGATATGCTCCGTTGTCTGGTTCATTAGGCACAGAGCTTGGTCATGGGGGGGGGAGGGGGGGGGGGTCTCCACTGGCCAGTGAGTCTTCCTCGTCGTGTTGTAGCTGGGGCATTTCTACAGGATGTGCTCCGCTCTAGTAGTATGCGACTCTGAATGAGTAACTGTAGCTTTACCCAGCGCGTTTTGGGGTATACACCAAAGTGGTTACAGCGCTGTTTAAGTTGTTACGTGGCTGGTGTCACGTGAAACTGCTGCCGTCTCGGTACAAGTTCTGTGTACACCTTTCAACCCTGCACCAGTTTACAGTGTCACTTTGTTCGAAGCCACTTACGTAGGATGTAACCTGCCACCTGCACTTTTGGCAGAATGACCGGGATATTTCTACGTGCTACTGCGGTAACACGGGGGTGAAACGGATTCTAAAATCAGAGCCAGCACAGAAAGATGACCCTGGAGAAGAAAGTTCTCCCGCCGCCGCTCCTGCGGGGATTCGAACCCGAGATCTTTCGATCTCTGAGCTATCACCGCTACCACTTATCTCAGTTTGCACCCACATGCAGTGCACCGCCTGTCTGTATCTTGACCCACATTTGAATGACCACCTGTCTAGATTTTTACAGTACCACCTTGTCTAGATTTTCACTCACCTTCGGAGTACCACCTGTCCGCCAATTCGGCATGCTGTTGGACCAGCCCCTCGATCATGCTGTCGAGGTAGTTCAGGACGTAGTAGGGTCTTTCGTAGAGGTCCACGGAGCTGACGTTGACCCCGTTGATGAGCAGGGCGTCCGGCACCATGGAGTGACCGAAGCGGAAGGCGGCCGTAGCGAAGACGTTGTACAGGGTGGCGTCACACGTGTCGTCATACACCCACGTGTCATCTAGGCCGTACGTGTTCATGGGCGTGCTCCCGATGATCATCTGGATGTATTCTGAAATGATGACGACGGTAATGATGACGACGTCGATGGTCTCATGACCATCGACGTCGTCATCATTACCGTATTACTTAAAGATCAGGATGATGGTGGTGATGTTCAAAGGAAGACAGGTGATGATAGTGGCGGTGGTGGTGGCGATGTTGAAGATTATAGTGATGGCAACGACGACGATGGTGATGACGGTGGTGATGATAATATGATAAGGACGATGGCTGCGGCGATGATAAGAAGAAGACGCATAATGATGCTGGTGGTTTTGTTTACGATGGTGGTTATGACAACGATAATGATGGTGGTTGTGACGA